>NQVE01000084.1:0-194263 GCA_003260385.1 Cuscuta australis | reverse complement strand
TTTAGGGTTTTCAGCTCCAATGTCGGCAAAAACGGTAGGTTATGGCTCCAGTATAGTAGAGGGAAGTGAATCGGAGAAGAAGGTTGAAAGAGGAGGCGACGGGAGGTAGGGATTGAAGTTCAGAGTAGAGTGGATGAATTGATTGAATTAGGTGAAGTTATTTTTTGGAGGCCTTCTCAGTTTTTGGGAGGTACAGGAACAAAAGATACGTGGTGAGCTTCCAGCTTAATTTCGGAGGGTGGATGAATTTTTTGAAATATTTTGGCCAAAATTTTAGAGGGAGTATGCTTGGGACATAGTAGATTTTGGCAAAAATTTTAAAAGTTTTGGCCCCTTCTTTGCCAAAATTTTGCCACGTACAGAGTAGTAGAATTTGGCCAATATTTTGGCAAAAATTTTAAAAGTTTTAAAAAGAATGTTCTCCATTATTTTTTTCACATGTACATAGTAGATTTGACAAGTTTCTTAAAAAAATACTCCTTTCGTCCGGAAATATTCTTCCCGTGTTGATTTGGCATGCTTATTAAGGAATAGTAAAAAAATGCAAAATTTTAAAAATACACATACTTTCCGAAATAAAAGGTATTATTGAATTTTATCTTAAAGTATACTAAAAAAGGAAATGGGAAGAATATTTCCAGACGGACCAGAAAGGAAAATGGGAAGAATATTTTGGGACGGAGGGAGTAGTAAAAAATGTAAAGTTTTAGTTTTAGAAATGAATTCCTTGTTCAATTTACTTTTTTTCGAACGAGTGAAGATTGAGTTAGGTAGGTTATCGGTACATGTAACAGTTGAAGAGTTTGGTTATCTTATATATGGATGGTAACATCCAAGACTGAAACCGAGTTATCGTATATGTAATAGTATGTCTGATATTCGTAATTATCCTTGAAGGAGTCAAGATTGAGTTAGGTTGCCAGTACATGTCGTAACAGTTGAAGAGTTTGGTTATCTTGGTAACACATCTCAGACAGAAACCGGGTTATCGTTATATGTAACAATACGTTTGATATATTGTTAAGTATTCGTGAACGAGTCAAGATTGAGTTAGGTTGCCAGTACAACATGTCGTAACAGTTGAAGAGTTTGGTTATCTTGGTAACACATCTTAGACAGAAACCGGGTTATCATTATATGTAACAGTACGTTTGATATTTTTAAGTATTCGTGAACGAGTCAAGATTGAGTTAGGTTGCCAGTACATGTCGTAACAGTTGAAGAGTTTGGTTATCTTGGTAACACATCTCAGACAGAAACCGGGTTATCGTTATATGTAACAGTACGTTTGATATTGTTAAGTATTCATGAACGAGTCAAGATTCAGTTAGGTTTCTAGTACATCTCGTAACAGTTGAAGAGTTTGTTATCTTGGTAACACATCTCAGACAGAAACCGGGTTATCGTTATATGTAACAGTACGTTTGATATTGTTAAGTATTCGTGAACGAGTCAAGATTGAGTTAGGTTTCCAGTACATCTCGTAACAGTTGAAGAGTTTGGTTATCTTGGTAACACATCTCAGACAGAAACCGGGTTATCGTTATATGTACAGTACATTTGATATTGTTAAGTATTCGTGAACGAGTCAAGATTGAGTTAGCTAGGCTGGTTGTCGGTACATGTAAAAGAAAGGGAGTTTGGTTATCTTGGTAACATCTCAGGCATAAACCGGGTTATCGTTATATGTAACACTACATTCGATATTGTTAATTATCGGTATATGTAACAGTATATGTACCTGAATTTGGTTACTTTATATTGAGTAATAAGAATACTTTAATGGACTACGCTATACTTACACCAAATATTGTACCACATTTGTACACCTCAGTTATACAAAAATATTTTTATACTTACATTGACACATATGTTGGTGCGTTAACAAAAATTTACACGGACACAAAGTGTTGGTGTTTTAAAAAATTATTTTTACACCAAAATATTTTTACACCACTCATCTACCTCCATCCACCACCTAATAAAATCAATGACTTTTATCATGAACTGAACAAACTAGAGCCACTCATCTCCCTTCCCCTCCTTATCCGATCTCGCTGCAGACTCCAGAAAAAAACCCGTCCACTCATCTCCCTTCCAGTCATCTCCTTCCTTCATTCTCTCCATTCCCATGGCCCTCTCATCCGAATCTGTTGTTGGCGGCCATGTATCTGAGAACGAATTAATTTTCATTAAAGCGACGACGATGGTGTGGACGATTCAAAGGAGACTAAAATCATCTATTACCATGAAGAGGAAGACGTCATAATCATTGCTGGGACTGAGAAGACGCAGTTGATGCTAGACGACGGCCAGAGGTATGAGATACTCGCAATGGAGACTTCTACGGGATCTACAAACCTTGGGATCCGAAGACAGATGTGATGAAGTTCATGCAACCCACTTCAGATGTGAACTCTTCGGTCTCAGAGATCAATTCCAAGTATGTAATTTCACATCCAATTCATAAGATTATCGAATTTCATTTGTAATTTATGAAATTTCTACTTCATTGATACATGTGTGTTTTACTTTAACCTGCTGGGAATACCGTATCAGTGTTCACTTCTAAAAGTGCATTGTGATGATTATTAGTTGTACTGGCTGATTTTTAGTTGAACTGCCTGATTTTTAGTTGATCTAGTCTCTACTACACTAATGTGAATGTGTGATATTGTGATGATTATTAGTTGATGAACTAGATGATTTTTTTGTACAATATACAATAAGCTTAAATGGCTTAAATGTCTGTTGAATGATCTCACCAAATTAACAAACATGACAACTATCTTAACCGGAAAGTCCATGGTGTCTCTCCTAAAAGTGCATTATAGTTTTTTTTGTAGTCAAAACTCTTTGCATAATTTTTTTTTGTGTATGACTTTTTGTGTATAATTTAGTTATATATAATTAATAGAAGTTTATAGGTCATTTTATTTGTGAATCTAACATTTGTTTTTTTAGTGTACATTTAGTCAAATTTGTAGAGATTTGTACTTTTCATCCCATCAAAAAAATTAGGTGAAGTATAACAGTGAAAAAAAAAGGTGAAGTCAATCTCCTTTTCTAGTTTCCTTCGGAGCTGCGGTATAGCGAGTAAAGTGGAAACCCAAATTGGGATCGCGCTGGGATGAAATTAAGCCAAGGGTGAAATCGAGTCATAGTTGAGGTCTAGCTGTTTGTTCATCACTGCGGTATTTTCGGCGATGGAGTAATACTCTGCTAGCAACCCTTCATGACATGAGTCTGGTAAGTCACCAGTCTTATCTCAATTACGTATGGATAAATCGTGGATGAAATCCGATAGAAGAAGTAGAGAGTATGAACTAGGAGTGGATGAATTGTTAAGGTCTGCAACTGAAAACAGATTTGAGGGACAAAAAATTAGTTGTCCATGTCTAAAGTGTGTTCACACAAAATCCTGGAACACACAAACAGTTAGGGCACATCTTTTCCAACATGGTATTGATGAATCATATACATGTTGGATATGGCATGGAGAGCTAAATCCAGATGATGAACCCCCTCACCCACACAATAAACGTGTTAATGACTCATTTGACGATGGAACAGATGAAAACATCGAAGAAGATGGTGAGGACAGGTCTTTTGAATACTCTGATTTCATGAACCATGTCCAAGGGGATTCTTAACCCCTTTACCCGGGATGCAACACCTACACTAAGCTGAAGGCACTAGTGAAATTATATAACTTGAAGGCAAAGCATGGGATTTCTGATTCATGCTTCTCTGAAATTCTGCTTTTGCTGGGGACATTTCTCCAAAGGGCAACTGTCTGCCTTCGTCATTTGGTGAAGCAAAGAAGACCTTATGTGCTTTAGGTATGGATTATCAAAAAATACATGCATGCCAAATGATTGTCTTCTGTATAATGGTGAGAGAGATGAAGATAGTACAACATGTCGCATATGTGGGATGTCTAGATGGAAGTTGAATAGAAAGGGCAAAGAATTGGAAGGGGTACCCGCTAAGGTTTTGTGGTATTTTCCTTTAATTCCGAGGTTGAGGAATTTCTTTAATACACCACATATTGCAAAGGATATGACTTGGCATGACAGCGAACGACAAAAGGATGGCAAGATTAGACACCCCGCAGACTCAAAAACATGGAAGGATGTTGACAGCGGTGGCCTGAATTTGCTTCTGACACTAGGAACCTTCGGTTAGCTTTATCAACTGATCGATTCAATCCATTCCGTGGCGTTTCTACAACGTACTCATGCTGGCCAGTTTTAATATCGATTTACAACTTACCACCTTGGTTGTGTATGAAGAGAAAGTATATAACCTTAAGCATGTTGATATCAGGACCAAATCAGCCCGGAAACAATATTGATGTCTTTCTGCTTTCGAAGGCAGAAAGCAGCTTTTGATAACACAGTGAAAAACAATGCAGCTCCTATCCCATTGACTGGGGAAGAGGTATATTTACATGTGCAATCGTTAAGTGACCATGTCTACGGGAAGACACAACCACATCCTCATCTAAAGAAAGGAGACATCCGACCTACTTGGAAGAAGATGTCTACTTTTTTTAAACTGGAATATTGGAAATTTCTGCCAGTAAGGCATGTTCTCGACGTAATGCATATTGAGAAAAATATATGTGAGGCATTAATTGGTACGTTGCTTAATATACCAGGGAAGACAAAAGATAGGGAATCTGTGCGTATCGATATGGCTGAAATGGGTATTAGAACGGAGTTGATGCCCAAAAATCCTGGAAAAAATGAGAAGTTACCAATGGCATCTTGTAACTTATTGCACAAAGAAAAAAAGATACTTTGCTCATCTTTGATTGGCATGAAGTTACCTGAAGGTTTTTGCTCTAACGTCAAGAGTCTAATATCGATGGAAAATCTTCGAGTTGTCGGGATGAAGTCTCATGATTGTCATACAATGTTGCATCACTTGCTCCCCATTGCAATACGATCAGTGCTACAAAAAGATGTGCGGTCCACTATTATTAGGTTTTGCCTCTTCTTCAAGGCAATTTGTAGTAAAGTCATTGAGGTCGATAAATTGGAAAAAATGCAATCCCAGTTGGTAGAGACTTTATGTTTGCTTGAAAAACATTTCCCTCCTTCTTTCTTTGATATAATGGTCCATCTATCAATTCATCTTGTGAGAGAAGTCGAGCTTTGTGGGCCAGTTTGGCTACGTTGGATGTATCCTTTCGAAAGAGAAATGAAGACATTCAAGGGATATGTACGCAATCGTGCTTATCCTGAAGGTTCAATTGCCGAAGCGTATATTGCAGAGGAGGCAATTGAGTGTTTAGTGAGTTCTGAAGATTGTACAGTAGGATTGCCAAAACGTTTCCAGGGTGCACAATCTAGACCCGTGTCTGGTGCGACGATGATCACACCGACCAATAATGACTTGCACCTAGCACATTTGTGTTTCCTCAAAAACTGTGATGATGTCAAACCATACTTTATGTAAGTATTTTTTTTAAATTTTTGACAGTTACTTCACTTTCATTCTTCTTTATAATATTATTAAAGAATAAAATTGTTTCAGCGAACATATGGGTGCTTTGGTGAAAACGTATCCACAACGTTCTAATGATGAGGAGTGGCTCAAGAACAAGCAAAACGAAACTTTCCCGGGCTGGTTTCGTAGAAAAGTAAGTACAATCTGTGATCATATAGTATTTGTGCAGATTCTTGAATAAAATAGCAAAATTTGAAGTTATTGTACTTGTGGTACTTCGTTTGGACAGATTTCAACAGACTTGCTTGTGGAGAATAATAGGGTATCAACGGAACTAATATGGATTGCAGAAGGCCTAACAAGGATGTACCCACTTTCAGTGGGTATAAAATCAATGGTGTGACCTACAACACCAAAGAACGTGATGATATGTGTCAAGTTCAGTGTAGTGGTGTTTGTGTAGAAGCTTGAAGAATGCTCGTTGTTGGTAAGGAAAAAAACATCCAGCATGGTACACACACATTTTACGGTGTTATCGTAGAAATTTGGGAGTTAGACTACAACCATTTTAGGGTTCCCATCTTTCGTTGTAAATGGGTAGATATGAATAGAGGGGTTAAGGTAGATGATTTGTGATACACTGTGGTTACTTTGAACAAATTACGTTTTCAGAATGTCCCATTTGTGTTGGGGAAACACGTCATGCAAGTATGTTACATTGATGATCCTCTTGAGAAACTATGGTCAGTTGTCCTAAGATTACCTGAGAAAAACTATATGGACATTGATGAAGATAGTGAGGGGTCTGTTGAATTAGAACTCGAGGAAGAGTTGGATGTGAGATTGTTACCACCCAACCACGCAATAAATGAAGATAACAGTAATTACATGCGAGAAGAAGATGAATTGATTGTGTTGGCATAAGTTTTGTTAACCGTTAAGTGGGCCAATTTTTGTATTTTGCTCTGCCAGAGGGTGTATTTTAGGTGGATGTTGGGTGCAGTTTTTTGTCATGATCTGCACTTCATGTCTCTTGGAGAGTCCTTGCCCTCCTGTACCTGTATTTCGCTGGTGCTGTGTGTTATGTCACTCTGTATTGCGTTGTATTGCGTCTTGCTTTCTGTGTACGTGGAATCATACCGGCTGTTTTGGAATTGTAAGGACCTTGTGTTTCAAGCAATTGATTTATACTTCCAGGTAAATTAATTTTGTGTTTTCTTACATTTTGGGGTTTATGGCTGCCCTTTGGGTTTTATACTTCAAGGTTTAGTTTGTTGGTTTTCATGATGTGCAGTTTATGTCGATCTGCTAGCAGTGCTTGTCCTCCTGTATATTGATGTTGCTGTGTCTTAAGTTGTGTCCTCCTGATGGATACGTTGGGCCATAGTTTTTTTGCTTTTTGGGTATAACAATAATGCTGTTCACTTGGTGGCTTTTCCCAAGGTTTGTACTGTCAAGTTTTGTTGGTGGGTTTTTCCATTTTGGTTTCTGCTCTAAGGTGTGTATGATTACTTTTAGAATGGATGATTGAAGGATGAACCTGCTTCAAGGATATTAACGGAATGCTTGAAGGATGAAGCTTGAGGGATATCCATGTTGGTGAGTCATTTCTTAACTTCAAGGATATGTACTATTTCTTGGATGCTTGTTGGTCATTGCCTTTATTTCAACTTAACACTATTAAAAAGAACCAACTTTTGGCCTATAACAGATCATTTTTTGGAGGCATCATCATGAAAAATTGCAGCACCAAAGCAGTTTCTTGAGCAAAAAAGTTGTTCTCTGGTTGTCGCACTCCATTCCTCAGTAAACCTTGGGTCATACATTCTATTTGCATCTCGCCATCTTCTAATTGTTTTTTTTGTTTTATGATGTGAGATTGATGGATTGTATGGGTTCCCAATTCCCTTTGTGCGTAGCGGGACAGTACTCAGCCTGTCCATGTACAAATTATTTCGTTTGAATGGAAGTGTTTATTTTTTCATGTCCATATAAATCTTTAAAACAACGGTTGTTTGATTGTTTGGGCAGTAGTTTTTGAGTGACTGAGTTGAACTCTTGGGGGGGGGGTGAGTGGGTTTGGAGTGCTTGACTTATTTTGGTTTGGGGTGGGTTTTGAGTGTGTGTTGGAATTGTTTGCTGTGATGCTTTGGAAAGCCATAGTCTAGACAGGGGCATGAAGATAGGGGGACAAGACAGCTACTGCAATTGGGACCAAAGAAACCAACCAACCTTCAGCTCCCAAAAAAAATAGCCCAGGCAGTGACCAAGACACCTCCATTTTGTTTGCTGTGATGCTTTGGTTTCTACAATTGTTTGCTGTGATGCTTTGGAAAGCCATAGTCTGGACAGGGGCATGAAGATAGGGGGACAAGACAGCTGCTGCAATTGGGACCAAAGAATCCAACAAACCTTCAGCTCCAAAAAAACAGCCCTGGCAGTGACCAAGATAGCTCCATTTTGTTTGCTGTCATGTTTTGATCCATTTTGTTTGTTGTGATGCTTTGGTTTCTGCAATTGTTTGCTGTGATGCTTTGGAAAGCCATGCTTTGGTTTCTTTACACTGCTCATGTTACTATTCATTCTTTGCTATTTTGTTGGGGACTCAAAAATAGAGATGGCCCAAAGGCCCCTGGTAGTGCTATTGCCATGCCAAATCAAGTATCTCAAGCCACCACTTCAAGTCAGACAACCAACTAGCAGCGGGTAATAAAGAAAAGAAGAAAAAGAAGTCTTTGAAAGGTGATAAATCTAGTGTGGATGGTTATGGTGATGCTGCCATGCCAAAGCCAGGAGGCCAAGTTCCCATCCAATTCTCTTTGTGTGTTGTCCATGTACTTTTTCTTTTCTTTCAATGGAAGTGTTTATTTTTTCATGTCCGTATAATTGTTTGGAACAAGGGTTATTTGATTGTTGTATAAATTTTGCCTGAAAGTATGAATGTAAAGTTAGAGAGCGTATACATTTTCATTGTAAAAAAGATTACCGTTTCCCCAAACTTTTAAAATAGTTTTAGGCTTAAGAGCTAGACTACTATTTAAAACGAGTATTCTTAACTTTTAAAATAGTTCTAGGCTTGATATGCACAATTCTCTTAAAAACAGTTTTCTTTACTTATTATAAATAACTGTGAAAAAAATAGTGTGACACACACTACTTGTAATACAATACTAATTCTTATAAGTTTAAAAACAGTTATACACTGGGAAACCAGACTTCTGTTAAGAAATAGTAGTCTTAACTAATTATTGACAACTGTGGCAATAAAAACTGTATTTTTTACGAAACCGACTACTAATAATAGATGACTGTTTCTCACAGCTTCAAAAACAGTTCTACCCATAATTCATAGACTATTGTTCTAAAAGAGTCTTCTATTCCTATTATAAACAACAGTGGCAAAAAAACCATATGAAACAGACAACAAACGTTAGATAACTGTTTCTAATAAATTTAAAAACAGTTCTAGAATAACAACCCAGACTATTGTTTAAAAAGAGTATTCTTAACTTGTTATTGACAACTGTTGTAAGAAAAACTGTATTTTGAACTGAGACAGACAACTAATGATACATTACCGTTTCTCGAAACTTGAAAAATAGTTTTAAAGCATAGCAGCTAGACTACCGTTCTGTTCTTAAGAAAAACTTACAGTAGTCTGTTTTTTTTCAACTACTGTGTTTGCATAAACCGTAGTGAATCAACAGTGGTCTGATTATGTTTTTGGCGTAGTGGCAGGGAGAATGAACTCACTTGAAATCTCTCTCTCTTTCTCTGCATTCCAAAAGTTCCGACAACTCCCCAACTCCGATCATCTTCTTCGGCAGTAACACCCATCCTTCTCGTTCGTCGGTGCACGGTTCTACCGCTCTAGGCCTTGCACGAAGCGGTTTTATCCTGGGAGGAGATTGCCCATGTTTGCTAGTGCGGGAGGCGGGTAATACTACCTTAAGGAAAGCTCTGGCGACTCCGCTTTCCTTGCCTTCACTTCGAGAAACTGCTCTGGTGACGCACCACTTCGTTGTCCGTTCGCGTTCCTTCATTCTATCCGAGCATCCAAAGACTCCACTTTTCTTTTCTTTTATTTTTCCATTGTAAAATCCGAACGTTTTATAAGTTCGGATTATTTTATTTTATTTTATTTTTCCCGCTGTATTATTCAACAATCTTAAGGTAGTAATATGGAGTTCGGATTTGGCATCGCGGGTTCCTCCGGCAACGGAATGAGTTCCGAAGCTCCGATCGAAACCTCCTCCGTCGCCATGGTTGTGCCTTCCTCACCACTGCCCTTCGGGTCAAGTGTGGGGGCCGCCACCATGACGTCATTCTCGATGCCGAGCTCGATCTTTGGGTCGGCCCCTCGACCCATTCCCGGGCTCGAAACCACGGGGGATTACCCCGTCGGCAATTCGAACCCGTTTGTCGGACCGACCATGCCTTCGGCCTCGACGGTCAACTTTGGACCGAACGCGGGTTTCCCTGCACCAGTCAATCCGTTTGTTGGACCGCATTGGGCGAGCAACGGGCCTTTCCTCCATGCGCCCAATGTAGTTGGGGCTATCTAAGTGCCCGCTAGCTTGGTCCAAAGGCCACCGAAGTTCAATGACACGAACTTCAAAATGTGGCAACAAAAGATGATGTTCTTTTTTACCGTCGTGGGATTTGCTGAGTACCTGCAGCAAGATCCCCCAGCCCAATGAAGCCAACGACCCCCTTGTGGCGATGGTGAACCAAGCATGGTACCACAACAACTATCTCGCCATCAATATTATTCTTGAAGGGCTGGGAGATACATTGTACCTCGTCTATGCCTGTGCTAAGCTTGCAAAAGAGCTTTGGAATAGCTTGAACAAGAAGTATCAAGCTGAAGATGCCGGAACGAAGACGTTCATCGTCGGGAAGATGCTGGACTACAAGATGGTTGACAGCAAATCTGTTGTCGCCCAGGCTGAGGAGCTTACGGTAATCTTCAACAAATGCAATGAAGAAAAAGTAGGCGTCAGCGAGGCCTTCCAAGTGGCGGCCATCATCCACAAACTTCCCCGGTCGTGGGAAGACTTTCAAGCCGACCTCAAGCTCAAAAGAACGGAGCTGAATCTGGAGCAACTGCTCACGCGGTTGAGGATCCGAGAGGAAGGGCTTGCCAGAAGAGGTGGAGGGGCTAAGGTGAATGTTGTAGAACATCCGTCGGGCTCTTCACATGGCGGGAAGGACAAGAAGGAAATGGGTCCTAAGGGTGGTGTTTCTAAATTTGCAGGGAAATGCTACAATTGTGGCATTACCGGACATCGTTCCTCTGACTGTAGGAAAAAGAAGCCGCAGAAAAATAAGAAGAAAACCACCGAAGCTATGTGTGCAGAGCTCGACAACCTGGACCCATGCGCAGTCGTCACCGAGGTGAATCTCGTCGGGTCAAACCTGAGGGAATGGTGTGTGGACACAGGGGCCACACGTCATAATTGCTCCAACCGGAGCATGTTTCACGAATTTCAAGAGACCTCCGGTGACAAAGTCTGGATGGGCAACTCGGCCCAATCAGAGGTTCAAGGAGTTGGAAAGGTTAAGCTAAAAATGACTTCCGGCAAGGAGCTAACGCTTAACGACGTGCTCTATATGCCAGACATTCGCAAGAATCTAGTGTCGGGGTCATTATTGATCAAAAACGGCTTTCGGATGGTGTTTGAATCATATAAGCTAATCTTATCCAAGAAAGGGATTTTTATTGGGAAGGGTTACATTTCTGATGGGCTTGTCAAGCTTAATGTAATGACTGTTCATGAAAAGATCAATAAAAATCCTGTTGCTTATGTGTTTGAGTCTTCTAGTTTATGACATAGTAGACTAGGACATGTTAATTATGCATCTATTCGAAAATTAATTAACATGGAACACATTCCTAAGTTTAGTATTGACTTAACTCACAAGTGCGAAACTTGTGTTGAGGCAAAGTCAACTCGAAGTTCGTTTCAAACGATCGAACGAAATACTCAACCTCTAGAGTTGGATCACACCGACTTGTGTGATTTTCGAACAACGCCTTCAAGAGGGGGTAATAAGTACTTTATTACCTTCGTCGATGATAATAAATTAAAGATGAAGCGTTAGACACTTTTAAAAGGATGGTTTTTGAGGCGTTTTTGTTGGAGAACTATTTAAATATGGCCAGAAGTAAAAACCAATCATTAAGAGTTGAAAACCACTTGGTTGGTTCGGACACCAAAAACCAACGCCGATAACCGAAGGCCGAACGCCGGTTTCTGAAGACCGAACGCCGGATGGCTTGGTTTTTGGTTTGGGCAAACTCCAAGTGTTTTTAGGCAGGTTTAAGACTTAAGAAAATGATTTTGAATATGCAAAAAAGTATTTTGATGAAATGAGCCTAGAGAGCCATGTTTTGAAAGTTTGTGCCGGTCTTGATCACATTAAAACCGACTCAATACAATTCTAAGTCTTCGTTCTTGATTCTTGGTTCTTGGTTCTCAATTCATCATGCCATGTTCCTTCGCCTTGGTTTTGCTTACTTTAACCTTGTGATTGTCATGGCGGTTTGGCATTATCAAAACCTGTCATATAACGAACACGGTTTAGTATGACATAGGCGTAAACCCATGTTCCAACAATTTCCCCCTTTTTGAAAATGGCAAAGAAGACGGGGATATGCATACTAAGGGATATTTGATTTTGAAAAAAATGAAGAAGTTCCCCCTTAATTTGTGCTCAAAAACGAGTAGTCATATTAAAATCAAACGAGCCCATTTTTAGAGACGTTCCCCCCTTAGTGTATGCATAACCCTTTTCTTCCCCCTTTTGACATTAACAAAAAGATAAAGGATAATTTTATTTAAATTTGGAAATAGCGGAGTACAACACAAGCGATTAATAATAAAAAAACAGGACAATAAAAAGAGATAGAAATTCTAGGGGTCTCCTAGTCTTCGTCTTCAGTTTCCTCGTCGTCGTCTTTGACGCCCATCTCATCACCGTCAACGGCGTCATCGAACTCGTCCTCTTTCAGGGAGTTTGATGGGGCGTAGGAGCCATCCTCTTCGTCCTCGTCACTGTACACTTGCCCAAGGAACGTGCCTTGGTACGGTGGGGGGGCGTAGTTGACGCGTTGGAAGTATGCGTTCATGGCGTGCCCTTGGCGTTGAACAGCCTCGTCGAGCCGCTTAAGGTAGCCATCCATCCCGTCAACTTTGAAGTGAAGCCGTTTGAGGGAGTCGGCGATGGACTCAAGGTTGGCCCGGGCCTGGGGTTTGGCTGAGCCAGCAGCAGAACAGCGCTGTGGCAGGTCCGGCGTTGTCCGACCGCTTCTTGAAGGTTTGGGTGCTGATCGCCCAAATCTTTGTGGCCTTCATGAGTGGACCAACGGTGGTGGTCACCTTGAACTGTTCAAGGATGTCCATCACCACGAACGGGTACGGGAGGAGGTGATCGTGGTCGGTGGACGCGGCGACTGTCATGTTGATCATGACAAACTTCGCCCAATTGATTGGCGCCGAGTGCATGATCGCATGGAGGAGTTTGAGGTCCTCACCGGACATGATCGTGTGTGCTTCCGGGGCTTGATGATTCCTGCAAAGTAACACTTTGGTACCCAAATTATTTTTATGGGTCCTTGGAGGTTAATTTGTTTTTATTATCCACACACACACCGAAAGTTTATTTCCACACACACCTTCACACACTCGGTTTGATGATAATTTAAGGGTTACCTTGGCCAACCTGTCGTCCCGTGGTTGGCGGGTTCCAGTCTACCTGAACGGAATGCTGATATCTCGGTGTGATTTGTGTCGGTTCTGGTAACGGAATGTAGACTTTCTTCTTTTCGTCAAAGTAGAAGAAATAGTAAGGTTTCTTTTGTGCATTAGCCTGTGGAGATTGTTTATGATACGAATATCCTTTTCTAAAGGATTTCTTTTTGTTAGCACCAAATATGTTGTGTGTTTCATTATAGGTGAGATGCCTATGTCTAGTAAAACACACGGAAGCTATATGTCCTACCCTATTGCAATAATGGCATACTACGTTTGGGTTGAACATATGCCTAGGTTGATAATAGCTAGGGGGTCTAACCATATTCATCCTATTTTGAGAAAAGGATGTTTTATGCATGTTTTCAAAAGAATCATTTCTAGGTGTCCTTATGTTATTTCTCTTATTTTGAGAAAAATTATTATTATGCACAAAATCATTTTTCTTAGGTTGTCTACCATGAACATTTTCATTCCTATGTTTTAGTCTAGGTTGTCTAGTGTCCATAGGTTGACTAGGTTTTCTATTATCCTGATTTTTAGGTTTCTTACGTTGAGCCTTAGATGGTTGTCTAGATGGTGGCGCAACGTTTTCTTTAACCTTAACTTCATTTTTATTAAAACCTATTCCTTCCTTAGAAAAATGCATAGTGTCAAGGAGCAAATTTAAATCTTTGTGCAGAGTATTAAATTTCTTGACCGTACTCTCAAGTTTTGTGACTTGTTCCCTTAAAGCTTAACAAGATTCACATTCGTTTGAGGAACTTTCTGGTTTGTCGGCGCTTCTTTTTCCATAAAATTTATTTTCTTGTTTTAACTTCTCATTATCTTTTTCCAGATTTTCAAAATCATTTTCAAGAGTGGAGAGGCGTTTCTTTAACAATTTGTTGATTTTAGAAGCGCTAATAAATTCATCATAAAGTTCATGAAGTGCTTCTTGCATTTCTTCAAAGGTGTAAGATTCGGAAGAAATGGTGCATACCTCTTGTACATCGTCGGTTTGGTCTCCGTGCGCCATGAGACAGAGGTTGGCAGTTTCATCCTCGTCTTGTTCGGTTGACTCGTCGCCGGAGTCGCCACCCCAAGAGATATATGCCCTTTGCCTTTTGAATTGACGAGCATTCCTTCCGCTTCTCGGGCATTTGTTCTTGATGTGCCCGGCTTCACCACATCCATAGCACATAGGGCCATCCTCAACCTTTTCTTTCTTCCTTAGAAGTTTACAAAACTTCTTCATGACAAGCTTGACTTCATCATCGTCACTTGAATCATTCATCGTTGATTCTTTGATGGCTTTTAATGCTATCCCTTTCTTTTGGTCAATCAAAGACGGGTTAAGAATAGTAGATTCATAAGTTTTTAGATTAGCTCTTAAACCGTCGATGGTGACATTTGATGTGCCGATTGATTCATAGATGGCATCAGCCTTGGATTGCCATTTGGATGTCAAGCTCCGTAGGACCTTTCGCACAAGATCCCTGTCGGTGTAAGTCTTCTTCAATGCATGAAGATCGTTGACTATCTTGGAGAATCGGTCGAACATGTCATCGATATTTTCGTGCTCCTTCATTATAAACATCTCATACTCTTGGGTGAGGAAGTTGATCTTGGCTTCACGTACTTGGTCCGTTCCTTCGTACGTCACGTCAAGTTTATCCCACATCTCCTTGGCGGTTGTGCAGCAGGAGATCTTTCGGTAGTCATTGGGGTTGACCGCACAATATAACATATTGATGGCCTTTGCATAATTCTCAATCTTCTTGATGTCCTCGGCATCAAATTCGTTCTCGGCCTTTGGGACCGTGGTTTCTCCCACTTTCTTCATAGGGATTTCTTCGCCGTTTTTATCACCAGCCACAATTGGAAGTTGGTGGAACGGATATAGATTCTCATCCGTTCCTTCCAATAAGAGTAGTTGGTGCCATCAAAGAGTGGTGGGCTAGAAGTTGATTGACCTTCTCCAATTCCTGCATAGAGATTTCTATAAGAAGAACCCATGATCGCTTTACTCTCAAACGGTTAAGTTTGGACGCGAGTTAGGCTCTGATACCAATTGTTAGAATAATAGACCAATGCCAGAGGGGGGGGGGTGAATAGCGTTTGATCAAGAAATCGCAGGAATTAAAAACAAATAAAAGAGAAGTAGAGAAAAGAGTAAAAGGCACATCGAATTTACCCTGGTTCACCACAACTTGTGGCTAATCCAGCCTCCCAAGAGACTCTCTCGAGCTACACTACTTCCGTTAAGCTTACGGGTGCTTAACAAACCGTTACAACCTGAGAACTCGAGTCCCACGAGCCTCAACAACACTTTCTCGGAGATACCGCACTCCAAGACTTCAACCCGAAGGAAAGTACCTTTCCTTCGTACAACCAAGGGAAACAAACTTCCCTTAATGTCTATAAGAACTAAGAACACTCAAGAACAAGGCTCTCTCAAAAGAGTGAATATGAGTAAAGTAATACGCTCAAGATCACAACACGAACTTCACAAAAATGGCTCTCGATAAACTATGAATAATGTATGAATAATATGCAATGAAAGAATAGGAGTTGTGAAGTAATGTGTTATTTAAAACAGACCCAAACACCCCATTTTATAGTGGAAAAATAGGCTCCAACGGATCAAAATATTTAAGGGGTGATTGGCACAATTTGTGGGATTTGATTAAATTTGGATCTGCTGAAATTCACCCAGACAGCGCTGTCCTAGGCTTGGATATCGCTGTTCTAGGCTTTGGGAAGCAACAGTCATGCCAACAGCGATGTCCAAAACTTCTACATCGCTGTTTTGGCTGTTGACTTCCAAACAAGGAAGGTTTTAGCCTTAAATTCCTTCCAACGGTCAGGTGCCTACATCGATGTTCGTTGCTTGAACATCGCTGTTTAGGTCTTACTTTGAAAGTGAAAGAAATGGCCTGACATTGCTTTTGCTGGATCAACAGCGCTGTCCAAAAACTTTCTGCCAATGTATTTGGTTTTGGCTTAGGTTGGACAGCGATGTAGGGTAGGCTACATCGCTGTTCCAGATGTTTCTGGAAACCCAACCTTGGCTCAACAGCGATGTTTAGCAACCAACATCGTTGTTGGAAGACTTAACGCCAAACCATGGTTTTCAGCTACCCATGCTAGACAGCGTTGTTGGTTACACCAACATCGCTGTTTGGCTGGTTTAGCCAGACCCATGGTTGGTTTAGTCATGCCGTTAGCCGCTCTCAAAAAATGTAAGTTCTCCAAAATAAAAACTAAGTATTGAAAATGTTTGTTTAATGCATTTTTCTAAGAAATCAAGTAAAACATTATGAAAACCACGTCATTTAGTTGAAAACCACGGCTAGCCAAGTTTACGCCGTTTCGCATGGTTTTCACTAAACGACCAAAAACGAAGGATGTTTTTTTGAGGCATTTTTGTTGGAGAACTATTTAAATATTCCTAGAAGTAAAAACCAATCATTAAGAGTTGAAAACCACTTGGTTGGTTCGGACAGCAAAAACAAACGCCGATAACCGAAGGCCGAACGCCGGTTTTTGAAGACCGAACGCCGGATGGCTTGGTTTTTGGTTTGGGCGAACTCCAAGTGTTTTTAGGCAGGTTTAAGACTTAAGAAAACCATTTTGAATATGCAAAAAAGTATTTTGATGAAATGAGCCTAGAGAGCCATGTTTTGAAAGTTTGTGTCGGTCTTGATCACATTAAAACCGACTCAATACAATTCTAAGTCTCTGTTCTTGATTCTTGGTTCTTGGTTCTCAATTCATCATGCCATGTTCCTTCACCTTGGTTTTGCTTACTTTAACCTTGTTATTGACACGGCGGTGTAACGCCCTAGAAACAGGCTTAGTAGTTAGCCGTTAGTTTAATAAAAATAAATATATTATTTATTAACTTCAAAATATGAATTATTTGTAAGTTGACCATTTTAATTAAAAATTAGGTTTTTGGGTAGATCTCGTAAAATGGTGACCAACGATATATAGTTTGTTAAATTTAAACTTTTGTATAAAACGTGGTGAGTAAAATAGAAGTTACAGTTCAATAAATGAATATAAAGATTTTATAATATTAAATAATAATAAATTATTCCTACGCCTATTTGTATTCCAAAACGGAGAAAAACCCTCGCCCAATTAAACCGTGTATATAATTTACTCCGTATATACTGCGCCTCGCATTCCAACCTGCATCACGACTCTTCTTCTTCTCCATTGGCGACGAAACCAAGGGAGTTCGTCGATCAAGCTGCCTGAGACGTCGCCGGGAGAGAGAACTTCGCCGGAGCTTCCGCCGGAATCTAGGTGGGGATTATTTGTGATTTCTTCATCAATTCCATTGAGGTGAGTGATTTATCTCCCGTTAAAATTAATTCGTAGATTAGGATTTGTTGATATATCTTCATTCAATTGATGCTCGATTCGTGAGTATGATTGTGATTCAAATTTAGTGTGGATATGGGATTTGTCGCTATGCCCTTCGTTTTCCTTCTGTTCTTCGACTTTCTTCCCCGTGTCTATGTTCCGCGACTTGTTGCTGCTGCCGCTTGCTACCGTTGAGGATCGGTGCTTTGAAGTCTTGTCACTGGAAAATCGTCGCCGCCTACCTGTGTTGGTGGTGATTTCCGCCGCTGCTTCTGTAGTTGCTGCACTGTTGCGAAATTCCAGCCAAGGGACGGAGAGTCGAAGAGTGAAGTACAGACCACGAATTGATGTATCGCTGTAGCACCAAGTAGGAATTTGGATTTTAGTTTTAGAATTTCACAATTCAGCCCTGAAATCTATAGGTTGTTTGCAATTTGACCCAACTTTATACTTTAGCGTTAAAAGCATGTAATGATCATAAATTAATCCAAATTTGTAAATGATAAGTTGGTGATTAGTATATGTTGGATTGAGACTTTTAGAAATCTAATAGTACGAGGTGAATCTGAGTTGAAATTGCATATTGAAAATAACAAATAGGATTGAGATTAGAAATTAAGGTCATGCGGGTGACGTCGTTCATCCGGTGGTCTCAAGGGTTAAAAACGTGCGCACGGTGGTCATTGAACCCTGGCGAGAGCCAGCAGGGGCCTCAACCCCCTCCATTGTGAGAACTTTGGAGTTATGAGTGTGGGTTTGGGCGAGAGCCTGGATTCCATTACTCCCGTAAGTAAGAATTGGATTATATCTAGCAGGCAGATGGAGTGAGTATGCGCAAGAACTAAACTGAATTATAAGTGGAAATAGTGGTACAATTGGATAATGATATTTGGTGATTCATCTGATATTGTTTGATTATATATTAATGAGTGCTAGTCTATGAGTTAGTTTTAGCGTTTGATACTTCCACTCTCCCTATTTTTAAAGGTAGGGATCAAGGATTGGATGAGGAGCAGCCTGGAGGACAGTGAAGCGTGACGCTGGTGGATGACCGAAGCTGTTTTATTTAAATTTAATATAGTTGTTGAATTTGTTTACTTAAATTACTAGAATGTTGAATGTTGTTTTTTTAAGGCTTCCGCAACGTTTGAATTATTTACTCCGATTAAACCATGATTTGTTCTTAAATAAATATGATCGAATGTTTTATTTTAAATGTTTTTAGAAAATTGTGCATGTGAATACCAAATTAGTAACAGCCCGATACGCTAACTCGTCAGTTCGGGTTACGCGGGTTGGGGTGTTACAGGCGGTTTGGCATTATCAAAACCTGTCATAAAACGAACACGGTTTAGTATGACATAGGCGTAAACCCATGTTCCAACAACATATGCACCCGTAGCACGTTTAGAAGCTATTCGTTTACTTCTTGCTTTTGCTTCGTCTATGGATTTTAAACTCTATCAAATGGATGTTAAGAGTGCCTTCCTCAATGGTTTTATTCAAGAGGAAGTGTACGTTGACCAGCCCCCGGGGTTTGAAGACTTTGAGTATCCCGACCAGGTCTTCAAACTCAAGAACGCGCTCTACGGTCTTAAACAAGCACCCCGTGCTTGGTATGAACGTTTGAGTAAATTTCTTTTGGACAGTGGTTTCCAAAGGGGAAAGGTTGACACTACACTTTTTATCAAGAGTAAAAACAATAACATCCTTTTGGTTCAAGTTTATGTAGACGATATTATATTCGGTGCTACTAACGAGTCTTTGTGCAAGGAATTCTCAACGTTAATGACAAGTGAATTCGAAATGTCAATGATGGGCGAGCTCACATTCTTTTTGGGACTCCAAGTCAAGCAAATGAAAGATGGCACGTTCATTTGCCAAGCTAAATATTGCAAGGAGCTCCTAAAACGGTTTGAAATGGACAACGCCAAAGCCATGGCGACCCCGATGAGCACGTCTGACCATCTTGACAAAGACGAGAAAGGTAAGGAAGTAGAAGTAAAAAAATATCGAGGTACCCCGTTTATAAAATCAGGGGGAACCATGCCTACAGCGCTGTCCAGGAGACCCAACAGCGCTGTTGAAGGAAACACCGTCAACCAGCTTGAGCCAACAGCGCTGTACAATACACCAACAGCGCTATCCCAGGGAGTTCCCTTTACCTTTGCTTTCCAGAAACTTCTTAAAACAGCGATGTCGTTTTATTCAACATCGTTGTCCATTTTTACAAATTTTTTTATCGTAAAACAGCGATGTAGGCAAACCCAACAGCGTTGTTCTAATGGGTGCAAACCCTTACACATTTCCAGAAACTTTGGGAACATCGCTGTAGGATACCCAACATCGCTGTCCATTTGACACTTATTTTTAAAACTTGACGCAAAACAACGCTGTCCAGATAGCGATGTAGCATTTTGGACATCACTGTTCAAACTGATTTTTTCAAAAAAAAAATACCCGTTGGGCACTGCATTTAATGCTCCAACAGCCATTTTTTCAAAAATTTGAACGTTGGGAACCCCTCTCCCTAAATATATTGGTCTCCTCTCTTCACTTTTACACACACAAACACAAATCTCTTCAATCTCCTTGCATATTTTATCCTCTCTACCTTTTTCTCTTAAGATTTCTTCACCATGGGCAAAGACAAGAGCAGGGCTGCCACCTCCGGGAAATCAAAGTCCAAATCCCGGGCTCCAGCGACGTCCTCCGAGGAACGTCTCTACTATGGCGAGGGATCATACCTTTGGTTCGATTCCGAGGAGGAGCGCACCCGCTTTCTCACTTTCTTCTCCAAGCAGGTCGTGACTCCCCCGCAGATTGTCCCGGAGCGATTCCCGGAGTTGCAGGGCTACGACGATCTAGACGCACAGCTTCACCAAACTGGCCTATGGCCGTTCGCCTCCCGGGCTTGGAAGGAGATCAACCCGGCGATGATTCGGGTCTTCTACTCCAACCTCCGGCGTGAGGAGGACGACGTGCTCTACTCCCTTGTCAAGAGCACGCCGATTGAGCTTTCCATTGAGCAGCTTGGGTGCATCGTCGGCCTTCCCTACCAAGGCAATGACATCTCCACCTATGGCGGAGAAGACTCGGTGCTCAACAACGAGGGCCTTGTCCTCAACGAGCTTGGGATCACCGAGCTCATCCGCCACACCACGGGCTGCCCCACCATCCACTCCGCGAACCCCGAGAGCCGCCTCCTTCTCTACATCGTGTCCCGTATCATCAAGCCCCGGAAGCATGGGCACACGATCAAGTCCGGTGAGGACCTCAAGCTCCTCCATGCAATCATGCACTCGGCGCAAATCAATTGGGCGAAGTTTGTCATGATCTACATGACAATCGCCGCGTCCACCGACCACGATCACCTCCTCTCGTACCTCTTCTTGGTGATGGACATCCTTGAACAGTTCAAGGTGACCACCATCGTTGGCCCACTCACGAAGGCCACGAAGATTTGGATGATCAGCACCCAAACCTTCAAGAAGCGGTTAGACAACGCCGGACCTGCCACTGCCACGCCACGACGCCGTCCTGCTGCTGGCCCAGCCGAACCCCAGGCCTGGGCCAACCTTGCCTCCATCGCGGACTCCCTCAACCGGCTTCACTTCAAAGTTGACGGGACGGATGGCTACTTCGAGCGGCTCGACGAGGCTGTTCAACGCCAAGGGCACGCCATGAACACGTACTTCCAACGCGTCAACTACGTCCCCCCACCGTACCAAGGCACATTCCGTGGGCAAGTGTACGGTGACGAGGACGAAGAGGATGGATCCTACGCCCCGTCAAGCTCCCCGGACGAGGACGAGTTGGATGACGCCATTGACGGCGATGAGATGGATGACGACGACGACGAGGAGGAAACCGAAGACGAAGACTAGGCCGCACCTAGAATTTTTATCTCGTCTTCTTTCAATTGTCTTATTTTTTATTCTTGCTTCCGTTGTACTCCGCTATTTCCCATTTCAATAAATAAAAGTTATCTTTTATCTTTTTGTTAATGTCAAAAGGGGGAAGAAAATGGCTATGCATATACTAAGGGGGAACGTCCCTAAACGGGATCGTTTGAATTTAAAACGAAGTGGATTTTAAAACGCCTACTTATTTTAAGCACAAATTAAGGGGGAACTCTTTCAATATTTTTTAAAATCAAATATCCCTTAGCATTCATATCCCAGTCTTGTTTCCCATTATCAAAAAAGGGGGGAATTGTTGGAACACGAGTTTACGCCTATGTCGTACTAAACCGTGTTCGTTTTATGACAGGTTTTGATAATGCTAAACCGCTGTGACAACAACACGAAACTGAGAAGATCAAAGGCGAAGGAACATGGCATGATGATTTGAGAACCGGGAACCAAGAACCAATAACGAAGACTTAGAATTTATTGAGTCAGTCTTAATGTGATCAAGACCAGCACAAACTTCAACACTTGGCTCTCCAGGCTACTCCATTAAAATACTCTTTTGAATATTCAAAAATGTTTTTCAAAAGTTTTAAACAAGCCTAAAACACTTGGTGTTCGCCCAAACCAAAAACCAAGCCATCCGGCGTTCGGCATTCGGTTATCGGCGTTGGTTTTTTTGGCGTCCGAACCAACCAAGTGGTTTTCAACATTTTATGATTTGTTTTTACTTCTGGGCATATTTAAATAGTTCTCCAACAAGAACGCTTCAAAAACCACCTTTTGTTTTTGGTCGTTTAGTGAAAACCATGCGAAACGGCGCAAACTTAGCTAGCCGTGGTTTTCATATAAATGACGTGGTTTTTAAGATGTTTTACTTGATTTCTTAGCAAAAAGAATTAAACAAATGTTTTCAATACTTGGTTTCTTTTTTTGGAGAACTTACATTTTTGACATCGGCTAACGGCATGACTAAACCAACCATGGGTCTACCTAAACTAGCCCGACAGTGATGTTGGAGTAACCAACAGTGCTGTCTGGCATGGGTAGCTTAAAAACCATGGTTTGGCGTTAGGTCTTGCAACAACGATGTTGGTGTTTGGACATCGCTATTGAGCCAAGGTTGGGTTTCCAGAAACATCTGGAACAGCGATGTAGACTACCCTACATCACTGTCCAACTTAAGCCAAAAAAGAAATGCCTTTGGCAGAAAGATTTTGAACAGCGATGTTGACCCAGCAACAGCGCTGTGAGGCCAACTCCTTCCCCTTCAAAGTCAGAGCTAAACAGCGATGTTCAAGTAATAAACATCGATGTAGGGACCTGACCGTTGGAAGTAAGTTAAGGCTAAAACTTTCCTTGTTTGGAAGTTAACAGCCAAAACAGCGATGTAGGGGTTTTGGACATCGGTGTTGGCATGACCGTTGCTTCCCATTTTTTTAAAAACCAAACCTAGAACAGCGATGTCCAAGTCATGGACAGCGTTGTCTGGGTGAATTTCAGCAGATCCAATTTTAATCAAATCCCACAAATTGTGCCAATCACCCCTTAAATGTTTTGATCCGTTGGAGCCTATTTTTCCACTATAAAATGGGGTGTTTGGGTCTGTTTTACACATAACATTACTTCACAACTCCTACTCTTTCATTGGAAATCATTCATCCTTTATTCATAGCTTTTTGAGAGCCATTTTTGTGAAGCTTGTGTTGTGTTCTTGAGCGTTCTTAATTACTCATTATCCACCCTAAAAGAGAGTATAAATCTTGAGAGATTTAGTGTTCTTAGACACTTGACAAGAGAAAATACATCTCTTGTTGTTCGAAGGAAGGGTTGTTTCCTTCGAAGGTTCGTTGATGTTCGTGTGACTTGAACTCTCAACTTGTATGGATTAGCCACAAGTTGTGGTGAACTAGGGTAAAATCGGTGTGCCTCTTACTCTTCTCTTTACTTCTCTTTTATTTATTTTTAATTCCTGCGATTTCTCGAGCAAATGCTATTCACCCCCCCTCTAGCGTTGGTTTATTATTCTAACATGGTCCAACATTAACACAAGGCAGAATGACCATACCTAGCGATGGGGACTTTTACCCATCGATGGGAACCCAGCGATGGGAAGGCATACCCATTGCTGGTTAGGCATCACTGTTGTAAGTCATTTAAGGTTGATTCTTTCCTTGTTTGGAAGTCAACCTCCCACCCAGCGATGGGAAGCTTGTACCCATCGATGGGTAGGTGATCGTTGGCTTCAAAACGTAAGGAAAATTGGCTTACCAGCGATGGGTAAGGTCCATACATTGCTGGGACGTCAATATCCTGCAGATCCATATTTTAATCAATCCCATAAATCAAGCCAATCACCCCTTTAATGCATTGGTTCGTTGGAGCCTATTTTGGCACTATAAAAAGGGGTGTTTGGGTCTTTTTTACACATCAATTCACTTCACAGTATTCATGCTATCATTGCATTCAAACAACATCATTTTGCATAGCTTTTTAGAGCCAATTCGTGTGAAGTTTGAGTTGTTCTTGAGCGTACTTAGTTTACTCAATATCTACTCTAAAAGAGAGTCTCGTTCTTGAGTGTATTTGTGTTCAAAGACACGTTGAGAGAAAGTATTTCTCTCGTTTGATTCGAAGGAAGGGCTGTTTCCTTCGAAGGATTCGTTGAGGTTCGTGTGACTCGAATTCTCAAGTTGTAAGGGTTTGTTAAGCACCGTTAAGCTTAACGAGATAGTTGTGTAGCTCGAGAGAGTCTCTCGGGAGGCTGGATTAGCCACAAGTTGTGGTGAACCAGGGTAAAATTGGTGTGCCTCTTACTCTTCTCTTTTCTTCTCCTTTAAATTTTTTATTCCTACGATTTCTACAATCAAACGCTATTCACCCCCCGTCTAGCGTTGGTCTTTTATTCTAACAGGGACACCTCCACCCGCAGTCCCTATAACGTTAGGAAGTGGAGTGTCTACCCTGGGCCAAAGACCGACCCGGAGCCCGCCATCGTCTGGAGAGATGTGATCCCAGATGCGATCCCTCTCCACCGCGTCTAGGGCTCCACTACTGCTGGTTCCCTTCGCCAGGGGAAGAAGGAAAAAGGTCCCTCCCCCTTTCTTTTCCTTCAATAATTTTTTACTTTGACTTGTCATCGTTTTTTATTTTGACTTGTCATCGCTCTCTACTGACTAGTGTCTTTTTTTTGTTGCAGTGGTGAAATTCAACTCCAAATTCGTCATCCCCAACATCGAGGATGTTGAGGGGACCACCACCGTCCAACCCCAGCCACTTAACTGGACGAGCAACCAGCTTAGTCCCAGCAGGGTTGGGAGGGCAGCGGAAATACAAAAGTTTAAGCTCCCAATAGTGATTACTAGCCCAAGAACACGTATTAAAACTATAACTAGAGATAGAAACTTATACCTTCTCCGGTAAAGCGGTATGAAAGAGAAGTCGAGCAAAAGATGTTGAAGGAGCAAACATAGCCGTTCAAGCGTCCGGCCTCCAACTTTGACACACGAACAATCTCCGGAGTCTACTATAATCTTTATGCTAGTAAGATTATAATAGTATATTAAATATAAAGATTTAAGAGGGATAATATTAATCTTGTATACTAAATAGTAGAAAATATATCAATAATATTTTAAAGAAAATATTATATCAATTTTCTACACCCAAAATAATAAATTTGGAACCCAAAATGATATTCTCTCTCTTTCTCCTCACTTGGCCGAAAATGGCTTGTCTCAAAAAATGGAGAGGTGAAATTGTTTTATAATTATTAAAGGGAATAAGCATAAAACCCATATCAAAAGCTAGGTTCCAAAAGTACAAATGTTATGAGGTGTAGTGGAAGACAAAGTCCCCACACACACAAGGTTATGTACGAAAGGAAAGGGGGGAAGAATTTAATTCTTCTCCTCTCAAATGTTCAAAGTGTATTTTATTTGACATCAATAATTTTTATGATAGAAAATAAAGTACTCAAAACATTTTAAAACAAGTATATAAAATATACTTTAAAATAGTTTTTGTCAAAATAATTATTTTCATAATTAAAATGACACTGTACACAATATAATATATAATGTAATATATATGTTAAACATTTTACTATACTATTTTACAATATACAAATTAAATATTATCCCTTCTTATAATTCTACTCTTTAAATTATTCAAAGTGTGTGACCCATATAGGCACTTATAAAACTGGCCACAGTATTGACTCTACATCAATACCATAAGTAATAAGCGGTATCTAGAAACACATTATTACCCTAGATTATAAGTTTAGACGTTTGCTCCGTCAATACCTTTCTATGACTAAGACTGTGTATAACGTAGATCCTTTTGTCCCAATGTCTTAACTTAGTGCAAGGGATATATAAAATAGCCAACTTGTAGCCATTAAGTTATTTACTGATTAACAAGTCTGGCTGCTGAGGACAGATGTCTAAACTCATCTCAGCATGGCCATGCATTTCCTTAGTCATACTTATCAGTGGGCCCCTACAAGACATTATTCTGCTTGAGTAGCAGTGACAATTTTTTTGTACGTAATCTACGTCTTCGAATACGTGCAGCGGCATGCCCAATACAAAGCCTGTGTACCATCCTTATTTCATACGGCTTAGGAGAATAAATCAAAGCATACGGGTTCACGCATTCGAAGAACGTAATACTTCAAGTCTAAGGATCGTTATACCAATAGTCGCATTAAGGACACTTAGAGCATAGACTAAAAATCTAGGCATTGTCCTTAAAGTGGGTCAGGTCTGGCATCCTATTATTAACGATAATATCTGCCCGAGAATAGATGCGAACACTCCGTCATTGACCAAGAGACTAGGTCAAGCATCTAACTCTCACTAGTCTCACGTGCACTAACGATATCCCACTCTCGTTAATGCTTCGACTATAGACCGTTTAGAATTATAATAAGTGACAAGATGTCAGTCTCAACATCAGAAGACTCATTCTGATAAACATCTTATAATATAATTCTAGGAATGCAATTATAAGTTTACATTAGCATGAGATGTTTGTAAACTTATTACATCTGCCTTTACATGATATAAAATCTCTACGATATTACAACAGCAGTTGGCCATAAGGGCACCAACTCCAACACAGGGGACCAATGTCCCTCTTCACTCTAGAGATATATATATTGATATAGAGACCCTGGATTTTGACAATATGCTCGCGGAGACCGGGCACACTTTAGAGACCGGTCAGGGGGCAAACAGTCGGAGGCAGCCGGCTAAGAGGATGCTGTCGAGAAGGCCCTACAAAGGAAGCGGCGGAGGACGAAGTCCATCGACCTGTCGGCCTAGTCCTCCGTAGCCGGGAAAGGGCAAGGCAATCCCCGGGCTATGGTGCTCATGGCCTGGTCGGATGAAGAGCTTTTCGAAGCTTTCTACGCCGATTTGAATGAGGTAACCCCCAATCTTTCTTATATTTTTTCTAAATTAGTTTTGCAATCAACTTTTGAAATATTCCATCTCTTTGAAACAGGTCGACCAGATCGACTAGGAGTGGGCACCCGGCTTCTGAAGACGAAGTCGGAGGAGAAGAGCCAGATGGAGGCCATGATGGTTGCCTGCCGGAAGAAGGCCCAAGCTACCCAGCAGAAGGCAGAAAAGGCGGAAGAGAAGCTCTTGGAGCAGATGGTAGCCTTCCGGTCTCTTTATGCCAAGCACGACGGGTTGCTGAAGGCTGCGAAGGAGGCGGAGGACCAGGCTCAAGAGAAAATCTCTCAATCTGGAGGAGAAGGCCGCCCAGTCCGCCGAGGAGATTGCCCAGCTGAGGGCGGAATTGGAGAAGGAGCGCGCTGGCCGGGCTTCGCATGATGCTGCCTAGGCAGCCCAAGAGTCGGAGCATCCGGTTCTTCCAAGGGCTCTATAAGCACGAAGTGTCACAAGGCATCATAGACGAAATCGGGACCTTCGGCTTCGAGAGCGGCCAATATCACGAGCGCCGGGGGCTGTACGGGATCCTCAACAGGCGGATCCAGGACTTTGATCCCAAGGCCTTCTCACTTCCCGAGCTGCATAATGAAGAACTGGTCCCTCCCTTCGAAGGGATCTGAACTGATTTGTAGTTTTTGTTTGTTTAACATGTAATGTTTTGCCCCCGGGCACTTGCGAAAACTCTGAAATATTAATGAAGTTTCATTTTCTATAGTGTGTGCCAAGTGCTTATTTTTAGTATGTGTTTAAATCTTATGAATGCATCCGACTACTTTTTGTTTTGGAAAGTTTTTTCAACTTTGTACTTAGTGCCGGGTAGATAATTTAGAAACAGCCCGGCTGAATCCACCCAATTTAACATATTCAGCCATGTGGTTTTTGTAAGATTGACCAAGCGCCCGGGAAGAGATGGACCCGGCCGATCTTTTACCAGGCAGTTAATGTCTCAAGCAAGAATGGTTTGCCATACTTTTTGAAAAGGATGGTTTCTTTCCCGGGAACAGAAGAACCCAGCCCCTCTGCCACACCGGCTTTTGCCGCGTGTGGAAGATAAGCCTTGAGTGTTTTCCGCATTTGACTTAAGCAAGCCGCGATGCTCTCCGTTTTTGGTTGTGTCGTTCGAGACTGTGTCGTTACGGACTAACAATTTGACCAGACCGACTGGGTTTTTTTCGATGTTCAATCCGATTGAACATCTGACCGGTCGGATAGGTCTACAACCATTTCATGTCCGGCGTTTAGAATAGTCTATTCTTGAAAAGAACAAGTTTTATTTCTTGACAGGGAACAAAATATAATTCCTATCTATAAAATTTTTGCAAGTGATGAGAGTTCCAGTGCCGGTCGACTCGTCCACCCTCCATGGTTTTAAGCCGATAAGTGCCTAGGCGGATAATCGCCCTAATGCGATATGGCCCTTCCCAGTTGCGCACGAGCTTGCCCCTCTCATTCGGCTTGCTCGCGTCCCTTCTCCACAAGACTTCGTCATGCACCTGGAAATAATGTGGGCCTACCCGATTATCATGGTATTATTGGAACACAAGTTTACGCCTACGTCGTACTAAACTGTGTTCGTTTCTATGACAGGTTTTGATAATTCCAAACCGCCGTGACATAACAAGGCTAAAGAGAACAAAAACCAAGGCAAAGGAACATGGCATGATGGTTTGAGAACCGAGAATCCAGAATCAAGAACGAAGAATTAGATTTGTATTGAGTCGGTCTTAATGTGATCAAGACCGGCACAAACTTTCAAAACTTGGCTCTCTAGGCTCATTTCATCAAAACTCTTTTTACAAACTCAAAAATGTTTTTCATAAGTTTTAATCTACCTGATGGACAATAAATCCACCAAATGATCCGGTTTACAGAGCGGATCGTAAGAACAAAATTAAGAACAAGAATTCGAGAATTGGATGTGTATTACTAGCTTGATTTAGCTTGAGTTCTCCCCTTTCGGGTCCCCTCTATTTTTACATGAGCTCTAAACAACTAAGGTGAAGCATAACCGATGGAGTCTATCCCGCCAAGGGCGCGATCCCCTTTTCCTGGCTCTGTAACGGCCAATCAGCTCCGTCTCCTTCTCCGGACTGACTCTGCCAGCTGCGCTTGGCCATAGGTTAACTAGGCCCAGCTCCTTGAGCCGGCCCAGCTTGAGTATTTCCCAGGTGCTTGACCCGAAGCTATTTAAATGGTTCATTTGGGCCGTCCTCTGGATATCGGCCCATCATAAGCCCCCCAACTCCTCAGTCCTCAGCTGGGCCAAGCGGAGGAGTGGGGAGTTTGCAAAGTCCACGTGGACGCTCCAGCGGAGATCCGGGCCGTTCCTTGGGTTCCGCACGACACTTGGGCACGATCTCCACAAATAAGTAATCATGGCCTGCCGATTCGCCTTCCTGTTGTCAGTTAAAAACCGCCGCTGGACGCCATCTCTTTCTTTCGCCTTCTTCACTACCGTTCGTCTGCAACTCCGCTGCTCACCCGACTCGTTCTTCTTCCTGTCCAGGTCAGTTCCTTCTCTCGCCGCCATGATTGTCTCAGATTCCGATTCGGCTACCCCATCGTCCAATTCTCGCCAAGCCGGTCAATCGGCCTCTGACCGTAACCCCGGCCACACTCCATCACCCCGGCCGTCGCCGTCGGCCATGTCTGGCCACAAACGGCGTCGATTGAGGAAGCAATACCCTTCCTCAACTCCGGTAGATGAGGGCTCAAGGGTTGAATTGGACGAAAACATCATGGCGTTGTGCCATTGTCAAATTACTGACCGGGGGTTCGCCGATGCCACTGACATGGTTAGACCCTCCATCGAGGTCATGAGACCTACCAGTACTCAAATTGCTCTAGACGCACCGTCGGGTTTCTTCACGGTCCATCTGGCGTCTTTGAAGAAGGGGCTGCGCTTCCCACTCCACCCGTTGTTGATCGAATTCCTCAACGTGGTGGACCTTCTCCCATGCCAGCTGGTTCCCAACTCTCACCGGTACATCGCCGGTTACCTGGTCCGGTGCAAAGATGTAGGGGTGAAGCCGACCTTGGACCATTTCATATTCACCTTCAAACTGACCAAGGGCCATAAAGATTGGGCGTCCTATGCCAGTCTTTCCCAGAGGTCCAGTAAACTCTTTGCTAGTGATAAGAAGGGGTCAACCAAAGACTGGAAGCCTTTCTTTGTCTTCGTTTCGACGGGGCCCGAATCTCCTTTCACGGGTTCAGGGCGCCCTTCCTTCCGTCGCATCCCACGCCCCCCACCTGATGCCACCCTTTTGTCTATCACTCGCCAATTCTGCAATAAGGGAGTTATGAACATCAAAGAGGTGGTGACAGAGGAAACCCTTGCCGGGTTGGGGTTCGAGTTTGTCCAGGATGAGCTTCGCCACCAACCCGACCTACTGAGGGACATCCCCGGGGGCATCAGCCTGACTAGCTGAAGGACATTCCTGAGGAAGGTCTTGACTGTGGTCCTTTTGGTAGGTGACCTTTTCTCTTGCCCAGATGTTTAGTTTATCTTTTCCCAAGGCTGACCATTTCCTTTGTTTCCAGTGGAATTACAAGATTCAGGAGAGGAGATGGACATCGATCTCCTGCTCAGTCGCTTCACTGCAGGGAGGAAAAGGAAGAGAGAGACGAAGGGCCAGGGCAAACGTTCTTCATCCCACCACGAGGAGGGTCTTTCTCGAGCGCCGGCCGTAATTGTGGTGGAGGACCAAGAAGATGCTACCCAGGAACCGGGTACCATGGCTGGCCAATCCCCTCCACACCCCGTGATGCAGGGTGGCGACCCCGTTGGGTCGTCTCAGGGCATTGCCTTGGAGCGACCTCCATCACCACCCGCAGTGACCTATGAGGTGGCGACCGGGGGTCGCTCGACGAGGCTCTGCATCCCTCCCCTGCCCCAAAGCCTAGGGGACGTACAGCTGGAGACTCTTATCACTCTGCCTGCAGAAGACCAGGCTCGTATCTCGGCAGGCTCCGAGGACGACCTTGACAACATGGTCCTTTTGAGGCTCAGTCAGGTACTGGTCTTGATCTCCTATGCATCACTCCTTTTCTTTAGGCCCCTAACCCTCACCCCTTTGCGCAGGCTACGCTGGGGATGATTGAGGTGGTCGGCCGGAAACGGGGTCGCCAGGCCGCCGCGGACGAGGCGATGAAAGCAGCCGAGGCCAAGCATAAGGAGCTGCAGGAGGAGGTCGCTCGACTCACCAGGGAGTTGGAGGAGAAAGAAAATCGCTGCGCGGCGCTTGCTGTGGAGAAAGCTTCCCAGGAGAACCGCTGCGTCGCCCTTGAGGCAGACAAGGCCTCCTTGTCCTTGGAGGTAGAATCTGTTTCTGCTCGAGTGGTCGAGCTGGAAGGGGTGAAATATGACCTGATCCAACAGTTGGAGGTGGAGAGGAGCGATCGGGTCCGCCATGCAGAGGGAGCGGTAGAATCCTTCAAGTCCTCTCCTGACTTCACGGTAGTCGCGATGGAGCGGATGGAAGAGCTAACGGCCGCTTGGCTCAAAACTGAACCTGGGGCTCAATGGATGGTCAAGGAGGGAACCAAGTCCTTCAATTGCGGACTCTTCCATGCCCAACAGGTCTTCCACGACCGGCTGGCCCAGCTCCCTAAAGGATTCTCTCTCCCCGACCTTGGCTTCCCTCCTCCCTGCCGCTCCTTGGCCGAGTTCAACCCCAGTCCCTATCTGGACGGGGGGAGCTCGAGTGCGTCGGAAGAAGAAGAAGTGGAAGGTGGTCAGAGCGACCAGAATCCAGGGGCCAGCTTAGCCATGTCCAAAGCGGGTGGACCCTCCGGCTCGGCCGTCTAAATCCCCCATTGTTCCCCCATAGCTTTACCAACACTTGCCTCTCTCTTTTCCTCATCTAGGTCATCACAATCTCGCCCTAGGTGCCGCCGTCCATCTTCTTGCCCCTCTCCTGCTGTGATCGCTGCCGTGGGGGCTGGCGGCCTCCTCCAGGTCCGGTTACTTATGGACGGTCGCTCTGACCGAGGAGGTGGCCCTCTAGCGATCAGCTGATCCATCTCCTTCTTCAGCGTAACGCACTCCGACGTGTTATGGGTGCTGTTACGGTGGTACTCGCAGTATTTGGGTGCATCTTTCACACCATAGCTTTCCCGACCATGAGGAGGGGCCGGCAACGACTGTACCGCGTGAACGGGATGCCTGTTCGCATGATACCCGGTGGGGTTCGGCCCCTTACCATAATCCTTCCTTTTCTTTCCTTCTGCCCCCCGGTGGCCCGCTTTTCTTCTCCTTCCGGATTGGTGGCTCATCATCTTCCTCTTCCAGCGCCAAGTACTTCGCCCTGGCCAACATCTCTTGATAGGTCGAGAGAGGATTCCGTCGCAGCTCCTTACGCACATCCCCTTGGGGGAGTGCAGCTTGGAGCATGGCGATCAGGGCTTGGTCGTCCGCCCCTTGGACATCCCTAGCCTCCTTCTCCCACCTATTAATGAACTCCCGGAGCTGTTCCCCCCTTCCGGATCTTCACATTGAGCAAATGCGAGAAGGGGAGCTTTTGTCTCCGGCTGGATGCGAAGTGCTCCAAGAACTTGTGGGCCAGGTCGCCCCACTTATCTATCGACCCCTTGGGTAACTTGTGAAACCACTCACAAGCCTGCCCTTCCAGTGTCGCCAGGAAGCACCGACACTTGATTTCTTCTGGATATGCGTACATGACCACGTTGGCCCCGAAGCGAGCGAGGTGGTCTTGGGGATCGGTCGTCCCGTTGTATGCCTTGATCTAGGGAGTCTTGAAATTATCTGGGAGAGGGCAGGACATTATCCTTCTGGAGAAGGGCGTTACCTCACTAAAGACCACCTGGCGATAGGGGTTTTGGGCATCCAGTCGCTTCTCCAGTTGTTCGCACATTTTCCACAGCTCGGCTGCGCACTTATCCCCGACTGTCGTCTGTCGCTCCTCAGAACCGACCTTGGAGGTCGCTGTGGACTCCCCTCTCTTCTCCTTGAGCGTGTCTCTCAAGTCGCCTTTTCGGGCCGACCGAGTGTCCTGCAGCCTTTCAAACGCAGAGGTCCGAGGTTTCTTCGACTTGGGATCCCCCAAACGGTCAAAAGCAGACATCCGCTCGAAGGAGGACGACTTGTCCTCTTCTTCCAGCCTGGAAAGCGCATCTGGCATCATAGCCTTCCCATTAGGCTTGGTCGCCTTCTTCTTCTGGGACCGCCTCACTTTTTTCTTTTTTCCTTGGGAGCCCGCAGGTCCAGCCTTCTCGCCTGTGGGTCCCCCAGCCACATCTCCCACCACAACCTCGCGGTTGGGCGCAAGTGCGGCCAGCACCTCCTTGAATTGTTCGGCCGTGATCCCAACCCTCTGAATGAGGGCCTCAGCCTCCCCGGTGGTGATGGGGGGGTGCCGGCCTCCGGTGGCGCTGTTCTCCCCCTGTTGGGGAACTCCGGTACCTACGTTGGCGTTGCTACGTGTTTGCACCATCGTCGTTGTGGAGGATTTCTTCTGAGTATGATTCTCGAAATCTTAATGAAAGCACCAATTTGATGGACAATAAATCCACCAAATGATCCGGTTTACAGAGCGGATCGTAAGAACAAAATTAAGAACAAGAATTCGAGAATTGGATGTGTATTACTAGCTTGATTTAGCTTGAGTTCTCCCCTTTCGGGTCCCCTCTATTTACACATGAGCTCTAAACAACTAAGGTGAAGCATAACCGATGGAGTCTCTCCCGCCAAGGGCGCAATCCCCTTTTCTCGGCTCCGTAACGGCCAATCAGCTCCGTCTCCTTCTCTGGACTGACTCTGCCAGCTGCGCTTGGCCTGAGGTTAACTAGGCCCAGCTCCTTGAGCCGGCCCAGCTTGAGTATTTCACAGGTGCTTGACCCGAAGCTGTTTAAATGGTTCATTTGGGCCGTCCTCTGGATATCGGCCCATCACTACACAAAAACACTTGGAGTTCGCCCAGACCAAAAACCAAGCCATCCGGCATTCGGTTTTCAGAAACCGGCGTTCGGCTCTCGGTTTTCAGCATTGGTTTTTGGCTTCCGAACCAACCAAGTGGTTTTCAACTTTTTATGACTGGTTTTTACTACTGGGCACATTTAAATAGTTCTCCAACAAAAACGCCTCAAAAACCATCTTCCGTTTTTGGTCGTTTATTGAAAACCATGCGAAACGGCGCGAACTTGGCTAGCCGTGGTTTTCAACTAAATGACGTGGTTTTTGAGATGTTTCACTTGATTTCTTAGCAAAATGCAATAAGAAAATGTTCTCTAAACTTGGTTTTTATTTTGGAGAACTTGCGTTTTTGACATCGGCTAACGGCGTGACTAAACCAACCATGGGTCTGGCTAAACCAGCCCAACAGCGATGTTGAAGTAATCAACAGCGCTGTCTGGCCTGGGTAGCTAAAAACATGGTTTGGCGTTAAGTCCTCCAACAGCGATGTTGGACATTAGACATTGCTGTTGAGCCAAGGTTGGAATTCCAGAAACTTCTGGAACAGCGATGTAGGCTTCCCTACAGCGCTGTTCGACCTAAGCCAAAAATATAGTGCATTGGCAGAAAGTTTTTGGACAGCGATGTTGACCCAGCAACAGCGCTGTCAGGCCAAACTTCCATCTTCAAAGGCAGACCTAAACAGCGATGTTCTATTATGGAACATCGATGTAGAGACCTGACCGTTGGAAGAAATTTAAGGCTAAAACTTTCCTTGTTTGGAAGTCAACAGCCAAAACAGCGATGTAGGGAATTTAGACATCGCTGTTGGCATGACCGTTGCTTCCCATTTTTAAAAACGCAAGCCTAGAACAGCGATGTCCAGGCCTAGGACAGCGCTGTCTGGGTGAATTTCAGTAGATCCAAATTTTATCAAATCCCACAAATTGTGCCAATCACCCCTTAAATACTTTGGTCCGTTGCAGCCTATTTTTCTACTATAAAATGGGGTGTTTGGGTCTGTTTTACATTATCACATTACTTCACAACTCCTACTCTTTCATTGCAAATCATTCTTCAATTATTCATAGCTTTTGAGAGCCATTTTTTGTGAAGCTTGTGTTGTGTTCTTGAGCATTCTTTGTTTACTCATTATCCACTCTAAAAGAGAGTATTGTTCTTGAGTGTTTTAGTGTTCTTAAACACTTGACAAGAGAAGGTGTTTCTCTTGTTGTTCGAAGGAAGGGATGTTTCCTTCGAAGGTTCGTTGAGGTTCGTGTGACTCGAATTCTCAAGTTGTACGGGTTTGTTAAGCACCGTTAAGCTTAACGAGATAGTAGTGTAGCTCGAGAGAGTCTCTCGGGAGGCTGGATTAGCCACAAGTTGTGGTGAACCAGGGTAAAATCGGTGTGCCTCTTACTCTTTTCTTTACTTCTCATTTATTCATTTTTTTTCCTGCGATTTTTGATCAAACGCTATTCACCCCCCCTCTAGCGTTAGTCTCTTATTCTAACAATTGGTATCAGAGCCTAACTCGCGTCCAAACTTAACCGTTTGAGAGTCAAGCGATCATGGGCTCTTCTTCTAGAAATCTCTATGCAGGAATTGGAGAAGGTCAATCAACTTCTAGGCCACCACTCTTTGATGGTACCAACTACTCTTATTGGAAGGAACGAATGAGAATCTACATTCGTTCCACCAACTTCCAATTGTGGTTGGTGATCAAAAATGGCGAGGAAATCCCTATGAAGAAAGTGGGAGAAACCACGGTCCCAAAGACCGAAAACGAATTTGATGCCGAGGACATCAAGAAGATTGAAAACTATGCAAAGGCCATCAATATGCTATATTGCACGGTCAACACCGATGACTACCGAAAGATCTCCTGTTGCACAACCGCCAAGGAGATGTGGGACAAGCTTGAGGTGACGTACGAAGGTACCGATCAAGTTCGCGAAGCCAAGATCGACTTTCTCACCCAAGAGTACGAAATGTTCCGGATGAAAGAAGGTGAGAAAATTGATGACATGTTCGACCGGTTCTCAAAGATCATCAACGATCTTCATGCTCTCAAAAAGACTTACACCAACAAGGATCTCGTGAGGAAAATTCTGCGAAGCCTCACACCCGAATGGAGGTCAAAAGCTGATGCAATCTATGAATCCATTGGAGTCTCCAACGTCACCATCGACGGGCTAAGAGGTAACCTTAAAACCTATGAATCTACTATTCTAACCCCGTCTTTGGATGAACAAAAGAAAAAGGGGATAGCTCTCAAAGCCACCAAGGAACCAGTGGAAGAGGCTTCAAGCGATGACGACAATGAATTTGGGCTCGTCATCAAGAAGTTCCACAAGTTCATGAAGAAGGAATTTGAGCGGAAGGGAAGGAAGCACGACGGTCCTCCCAAGTGCTACGGCTGTGGCGAGATTGGCCACATCAAGCCAAGGTGTCCAAAGGCCAAACACGGCAAGGATAAGCCTGGCTTCAAGAAGCAAAGGGCCTACATCTCTTGGGGTGGCGATTCCGGCGACGAATCAACCGACCAAGAGGAGGACGAAGATGCAAATCTCTGCCTCATGGCGCACGAAGATCAAAGCGACGACGTCCAAGAGGTATGTAACATTTCTTCCGACTCTTATACTTTTGAAGAAATGCAAGAAGCACTTCATGAACTTTATGAAGAATTTGTTAGCGCCTCTAAAACAAATAAATCTTTGAAGAAACGTCTTTCTACACTTGAAAACGATTTTGAAAAATTGGAAAAAGAAAATGAAATACCTAAACAAGAAAACAAATTTTTTGGAAAAAGAAGCGCTGACAAACCAGAAAGTTCTTCAAGTGAATGTGGGTCTTGTAAGGCCTTAAAAGAGCAAGTCGCTAAACTTGAGAGCATAGTCAAGAAATTTAATACTCCTCACAAAGACTTAAATTTACTTCTTGACACTATGCATTTTTCTAAAGAAGGAATAGGTTTTGATAAAAATAAAGCAAAAGTTAATGTTGAGCCACCACCTAGACAATCATCTAAGGTTCAACATAAGAAACCTAAAAATCAAGATAATAGAAAACATAGTCAACCTAAGGACACTAGACAATCTAGACTAAAACCTAGGAATGAAAACGGTCATGGTAGACAACCCAAGAAAAATAATTTTGTGCATAAAAATGAATTTCCTCAAATAAGAAGAAATAATGCTAGAACACCTAGAAGAGGCCAGTTTCAAAATTTCCAAAAACCATCATTTTCACAAAATAGGAACAAAATGGTTAAACCTTCTAATTATTATGAACCTAGGCACATGTATAACCCCAACGTAGTTTGCCATTACTGTAATAGGATAGGCCATATTGCTCCCGTTTGTTACACTAGGCATAGGCACCTATCACAAAATCAAGCACACTACCATCACACACCTAACACCCGAGGACCCAACGTAAATTGGGTACCTAAAACTCATTGATGTGTTTCATAGGTGTTCTTGAAGGCATCAAGTGTACTTTGGTACCTTGATAGTGGATGCTCCAAGCACATGACCGGGGATGCATCCAAGTTTCTCCAAATCAAACCCGCTAAAGGAGGAAACGTAGTTTTTGGAGATAACAGCAAGGAAAAGATCATTGGCATTGGTTCAGTAGGTAAATCTGAAAACTCCTCTATAGATAATGTCTTGCTTGTTAAAGGTCTCAAACACAATCTCTTGAGCATAAGTCAATTATGTGACAAGGGAAACCGTGTGACTTTCGATTCAAAATCATGCACGGTAGAACGCCTTAGCGACAATAAGGTCATTCTACGTGGTGATAGAATCGATAACATTTATATGGTTAACTTAGACAAATCTCCTTCCGACTTTGCTAAGTGCCTCATGAGTAAAGAGGAAGACACTTGGTTATGGCACCGAAGGGTAGCTCAATGTCTATAAAAACTAAGAACACTCAAGAACAAGGTTCTTTCAAAAGAGTGAATATGAGTAAAGTAATACGCTCAAAATCACAACACGAACTTCACAAAAATGGCTCTCGAAAAGATATGAATAATGTATGAATAATATGCAATGAAAGAATAGGAGTTGTGAAGTAATGTGTTATGTAAAACAGACCCAAACACCCCATTTTATAGTGGAAAAATAGGCTCCAACGGATCAAAACATTTAAGGGGTGATTGGCACAATTTGTGGGATTTGATTAAATTTGACTCTGCTGAAATTCACCCAGACAGCGCTGTCCTAGGCTTGGACATCGCTGTTCTAGGCTTGGGTTTTGAAAAGTGGGAAGCAACGGTTATGCCAACAGCGATGTCCAATACCCCTACATCACTGTTTTGGCTGTTGACTTCCAAACAACGAAAGTTTTAGCCTTAAATTCCTTCCAACGGTCAGGTCCCTACATCGATGTTCATTACTTGAACATCGCTGTTTAGGTCTGACTTTGAAGGTGGAAAGTTTGGCCTGACACCGCTGTTGCTGAGTCAACATCGCTGTCCAAAAACTTTCCACCAATGTATTTGGTTTTGGCTTAGGTTGGACAGCGATGTAGGGTAGTCTACATCGATGTTCCAGATGTTTCTGGAAACCCAACCTTGGCTCAACAGCAATGTCTAACATCCAACATTGTTGTTGGAAGACTTAACACCAAACCATGGCTTTCAGCTTCCCATGCCGGACAGCGCTGTTGGTTACACCAACATCGCTGTTGGGCTGGTTTAGCCAGACACATGGTTGGTTTAGTCATGCCGTTAGCCAATGACAGAAATGTATGTTCTCCAAAATAAAAACCAAGTATTGAAAAAAAATTTTTAATGCATTTTGCTAAGAAATCAAGTAAAACATTTTGAAAACCACGTCATTTAGTTGAAAACCACGGCTAGCCATGTTTACGCCGTTTCGCATGGTTTTCACTAAACGACCAAAAACGAGGGATGGTTTTTGAAGCGTTTTTGTTGGAGAACTATTTAAATATTCCCAGAAGTAAAAACCAATCATTAAAAGTTGAAAACCACTTGGTTGATTCGGACGCCAAAAACCAACGCCGATGACCGAAAGCCGAACGCCGGTTTCCGAAACCCGAACGCCAGATGCCTTGGTTTTTGGTTTCGGCGAACTCCAAGTGTTTTTAGGCATGTTTAAAACTTAAGAAGAACATTTTTGAATATGAAAAAAGTATTTTGATGATATGTGCCTAGAGAGCCAAGTTTTGAAAGTTCGTGTCGGTCTTGATCACATTAAGACCGACTCAATACAATTCTAAGCCTTCGTTCTTGATTCTTGGTTCTTGGTTCTCAAATCATCATGCCATGTTCCTTCGACTTGGTTTTGCTCACTTTAGCCTTGTTATTGTCGGCGGTTTGGCATTATCAAAACCTGTCATAAAACGAACACGGTTTAGTACGACGTAGGCGTAACCCGTGTTCCAACATCCATAGCCAGATTCTTAAAAGGCAATTATTAATCAGACACTTAAATTATCATTAGTTTAAGGCAATTGATTTCGGACACTTAACTGTAGTCAGTTAAGGCTATCACACACTTAAACTATCATTAGTTTAAGGCAATCGATTTCGGACACTTAACTGTAGTCAGTTAAGGCAATAACAATATAGCAAATGATCAACATTGGATCGGGCATTCCCAAACGAGTAATCCTCTAGCTTGGTCTACGAATCCCGTTTATGCATTTTCATCTAATTCATCAACTGTTTATGTTTTCATAAGTTCATCCTAAAATCTTTTCTAGAGGTCTTCTAGATAGTCTTAACATCAAATAGCTAATAGGCATATCTTAAAGTCTTCTAGATATCCTTAACAATAGACATCATTTTCTTGTTGATCAATTTATTCATTTTGAATTATGGTTCAATATTTCATAATCATAATTTAGTTCAAGATAGTCAAACAACATATTTACTCATAATTTCATCTTTACGGTTCTTTCGTTCAATTCCATACATTTTTATTTGTCATAATAAAATCATGATCGTTATGTAGTCATAATTACTCGGTTCGTCCATTTGATCATCATAATCAATATTTATTATCAATGATATTCCATTAACCATTATAATAACCATTTATTCAGGATATTATCAAGGTTTGATTCTAATAGTCATAATAACATATATTAACAAATTACGGCCTAGTTTCGAGTGTTAACACCCGTACTTACCTTCATGCATCACATAATGTTTTATATGTCAAAAACATCATTTTTATTGTACAAAAATTATATTTATATTGTTCATAATTAATTGGTATCAAATATAGGATTTTGGAGCTCAAAAATAGCATTTTTCGTAGTTGACTGTGTTCGGAACGGTCGACCATTTCAGGCGACGGTCGACCGTCGTTGCCTCCGTTGCACTGAAGCTTTTGGTCCGGTAACAGTCGACCGTGGTGATGGTACGGTCGACCGTTGCTGCAGAACAGCAACAGTTCTTCATCTTCAACTTCGGGTCCAATTTTCGAAACATCATTTTAAGTCACCAATCTTCAATTAAACTATATAGAAATGTTCTCCAATGTTCATAGATCATTTAAATACCATTAATTCAAAGTTTTAACAACAATTTCAAGGTTTATGATTCTTGGTTCTTCAAGCATGTCAAACACAAAACTCAACCAAACGACTGTTTATGAACGTAGAAATGATCTATACGAACATTCTAGTCACTAGATATATCTACGGGCTTACCTCAAAGCTTAATGAAGGTTTTGGAAATTTTCCGGCGAAACTTCCGGCGAGGTTTGTGCCTATCTTCGGCGACTTCACACCAAATTGACAGCACCACAACGTTCTCTACACTCAAGACTATCTCTCAGAACTTATTTGAACAAGAATAGTGAAGAAATGGTGAAGTTTAGGGAGTTTATATAGTAGAGATGAGAGGAAGAAGACATGGAAGCTGAGTTGTTGCTGTGTAGACTTCCAATTTGCGATCTTCATTTGGCGGAGGTGCGATTTTAGGCGATTCACCACGTTACTTCCCTGATTGGGACTAATTTGGTCCCAGTCGGGATACACTTTTTGGTCCAACTTTCTCCGATTTGAATTCCGTTTGCACCATTGCAATCAAATAGTCGAACTCTATCTAACGGAATAATTTTTGTATGTATTTGAAATACTTTTTCTGACATCATATTTTTAACTTTGACACAATCAAAATTGGTTTAATTGACCTTTCTCATAAAGGTTCTCTCATTTAATTCATATCAATTATTCTCATGATTTATTTCAATAAATCATTACAAAGTTCACATCATAATTAATTTATTCATTTATTCTTGATTTGTGTATGTACTCAGGTTCCCAATCAAGGTTACACAATAAGTCAATCATGTTGGATTTATCTTTATGAGATTTGTCCCAATTATGTTTATTGGGTATCAATGCATATTTTATTCTGGCCCAAAGCCCAACAATAATTTATTTTAATGAAATTAAATTTGATTAATTGGATAATTATCTATTAATAATACTAGGGTATGTTTTGGGGCGTTACAAATAAAGTAAATCAAACACTAAATGTAAATTTTCTATATGTAGAAATCTTAAAAATGTTAAGGCTAATGAATGAGGGGCTATAAATTGGCGTGTTTATATATGGAAATTTCATATAAGGAGTCAAAATTTGAAGAGTCAAAATTTCAAATGAGGGGCTGCCCTTCAATAGCCAAATTTGGATTTCCAATTTATGAAGGGTACGCAGAGTATCCCTAACACGAAGCCAATCACATCTATCTAAAGTATGAGATGTAATGAAATTGAAAGATATCAATTTGAACAAAAAACAGATTTTAAACCAGACTAAGCCAAGTTTATTAGTGATACCATGGCATCTCTATATTTAAATTATTGTTCCAATAGAGAACTATATAGAATAAAATATGCAAAAAAGTCCATTTACTTCCTCACTCTCAGAGGCGCATAATTTCATCACACATCGTTAGTATGAATATCTATCAAAGACATATGTCTAAAGTATTAAAATACCTAAAGCAAGTAGAGTATACAGGGGAAGAGGAAGCAGCGTGGGCGGATTAATTTCACACGGCTTCGACATATGGATTAGCAATCAGACGGGTTTAGACCCCGTCGATTGAAAAACCTCCTGGCCGCGTGGCATGAAAATAACACCAACTCAACGGAAGAAAAACATGGATAATATACCAAAATAGGAATAAAACATTGATAATATATCAAAACATCAGTAGAGAAAATGATTAATTTTTGACACTGAAATAATATGTGTGCAAATCAACTGGAAATGGAGAGTACTTTTATTAATGATGAAACAAGAGGCAAAATCCCATTAGAAGACTCATAGGCCATGGCAGTGGAAAAGGAGAAAACCAAATCAAATTAAAACTCCTCCTAAATTGACAACGTGACATGGTGTGTTTGGGAGAAGACCAAATCGAATTAAAACTCCTCCTAAGAAGGATCTGGACGACTAGAACTAGAGCTTGCGAGAAGAGGAAAGCTTCTAGTCATACATAGTATTTAAGTTGGTTGGATTGATAACTCAAAAAGAGGAAAAAGATTTACCGTCTTAGTGCTTAAGATATTGCTTCTTCTCGAGTCCATTGAAGAAGCCTAAAGGGCTGCTTCTGCTCGAGTCCATCGCCGGAACAGTGGAGGTCATTCCCTGTCACCACCGGTCACTGCCTCTGTCACCGTAGATGCTAAATCGCCGAAATTTCGCCGCCGTGGGTCTGCATCGCTGCGCTTGCTAAGGATAACCAGGGATTGCTGTCGCTGCTGCTCTCGTCGCTGATTGGGAAGAATTGGAGAAGAAGGTCATCGCAGCTAGGGATTGGAGAAGAGAGGGGCGGAAGAATTCTTTGATCGAGGAGAAAGAAAAAGAGGCGAAAAGTGAAAAAGGGAATTAGGAAGAGGGAGGTGAAATTGGGAAGAGGGAAAACAAATTTAGGAAGAGGGAAATGAAAATTTTTAGAGATTGTGATATTAAATATCAAAACATATTTCATTTCGTCCCAAAGGAAAAAATTAGTTTATTTTAATTAAAACAAATTTAATTAATTATATCTGGCAAATAAGATACAACCTTGACAATTAAATTTATTTTTTTGAAGATTAGATCTGATCTTATTGGATTTGAATTTTATTTGATCCGATTATATCTATTTGGGCCTGATTCGATATAATTAGATCTGATCTGATGCATTTAATGTTTATATCACAAAAATAAGACACAACCAACACAAGTAAATTGTTTTTAAGATAAGATCTGATCTTATTGGATTTGAATTTGATTTGATTTGATCTGTTTTGGTCTAATTCGATTTAATTTGATCAGATCTGATGCATTTATAGATTAGATCAGGAAAACAATACACGACCTATATAATTAAATTGTTTTTTTTTTTTGAAGATTTGATCTGATCTTAATGTATTTGAATTTTACTTGATCTGATTAGATTTATTTTTTTCTGATTGAATCAAATTAGATCTGATATGATGCATTTAATGATTAGATCATGCAAATATGACACGACCTATACAATTAAATTGATTTTTTAAATATTTGATCTGATCTTACTAGATTTGAATTTGATTTGATTCAATATTTTTGAAGATTTGATCTGATCATATTGGATTTGAATTTGATTTGATTTGATCTTAATGTATTTGAATTTTACTTGATCTGATTAGATCTATTTTTTTCTGATTCAATCAAATTAGATCCGATATGATGCATTTAAGGATTAGATCAGGCAAATATGACACGACCTATACAATTAAATTGATTTTTTTAATATCTGATCTAATTTTACTAGATTTGAATTTGATTTCATCTGATCTTATTGGATTTGACTATGATTTATTCTGATTAGATCTGTTTTTGTCCGATTTGATCTAATTAGTTCAATTAGTTATATTAAAAACTCTTTTAATTTGATCTAGTCTAATATGATATGATGAGATCTGATTTCATTAGATTTCATCTAAACAACCTATAAACATGTTAAATTGAGATGTAGTGGCTCACATGAAATATGCAAACAATAAGATCCGATTCATTTCGATTTGATGTTATCTTATCGTATCAGATTAGATCTAATCTGCTAGATCTAATTCTAGTTATATTTAAAAACTCTTTCTAACTTGATATGGTTCAATCTAATTTCATTAGATATCATCTCAATAACATATAAACATGTTAAATTGAGATGGAGTGGGTCGCATGAAATATACAAGCAATCAGACCTGATTGGATTTGATTTGATCTTATCTTATCTTATCTCATTAGATCTAATCTTGACTGATTTAATTGGAATAGATCTAATCTAATTGATCTAATTGTAGTTATATTTAAAACTCTTTTAAATTGATTTGATTTAATCTTATTTGAGGAGATCTGATTTGATTAGACATGATCTAAACAGCATATAAACATGTTAAATTTAGATGTAGTGATCTGATTTGGTATAATATTATCTGCCTGTGGTTTTTGAAGTAGAATAAGTCAGAGAGTATGAACGATGGTGCCTTTTAAAAAAATTGAGATAAAGAGTATAAAAAATCAATTTTAAAAAATTAAAATTGAGACGAGAATATATTAAAATGTACTATATTTTTTAAAAAATAAATTAATGTTAAATCTTTTAAGGAATTTGTTAGAAATGAAATCTAATAATTTAACCTAAAATTGAAGGAATACATAATTTCTTGTCATAATGAATTGAAATGTTAATATGCCTTGAATATATATTGTGTTGTCACTCCACAAATTAGTAAACGGGGGTCCGCAATATGCTATGTTGTTGTATTGGGCTCTAAACATTAATAACATTTTATTTTAGTACATTCTCTTTTTTTACTTCTATTTTCATATTAAAAACATTAGTATTCTATTTTAGTACATTCTCTCTTTTTTACTTCTATTATGAGTGATAGCATTATAAAAAATTACTAACTTTTTTGAAATAAAAAATACAGAGTAAAAAGTTAAACTAATTAAAGATAAAATCTAAAAATGTAAAACATAGCAGGGTAGAGGGGATGAAAAAACAGAGGGAAGATAAATGTTTTGACAAAAAAAGGAGAGGAAAAAAATAGGCAAAGAGAGGGAAAATATTAGGTTAAAAATTTGATCCACAAAACCTTTAACCCAAAGTCATTGAGCCGCCACTTAGATTAGGAGTTGTAGTTTCTCGTTCTCGCCAGGAACAGTGTCACAGGAACGAGACTTACTCCTCTTCCTTCGATTTTAGTTCATTTTGCGTGATCTTTGGAGCCTGGGGCGTGCCATCAGATGGCGTATCCGTTCATGAGGTTTTTTTGCTGATATTGGTGAAGAATTTTTGAAGAAATGGAAGTCAACGATATTTCTCGCACTGTTCATTCGAATTTTTGTCCCTTTGATTCACTTCGATCCGGACACTTTTGATGGGTAATCTTCTGGTATTTTGAGCGATTTGGAACCCTATTCCTTGGTATGAAGTTGGATTTCAATATTGTTTCAATATCATCTCGATTTAAGGGTTTTTGGATTTCGTATTACTGTTCACAGCGTGAACTTGGATTGTGTTTATGCTCGTTTTTTTGACCTACTTATTTCGGATTCTACGCTGGTATTGTGAGAGATTATTCATGTTTTTCTAATAACACCTCTTTTGAGTTGCCTTTGTGATTTAATTTTGTGAATTAAACTACTGTTCTTGATGAGTTGGAACTGTCTCTTGCCCTTCGAATTATTTCTATTTAACGGACTGTAAGACCTACGTGATGGGTTTATGTTCTGGGTTTATTTTCTCTTGATGCTGCTATTGTAATGTTAATTAAACAAACTCTTTACTTTTGCCTTGAATTTACGGTTGCTGGAGTGGTGGAGCTGCAAAATTGATTTTGGACTATTTTAACTGTATTTTTGGAACTGCTATTTCTACTGAAAATTTCAATGGAACTGTGTGATTAAGCCTTGGGGCTGTCACGATTTGACAAATTGTGGCAATTTGATGTTTGAATGATACTTATTCTGGAGGTCAACCCGTGCGGCTGCAGTAGCTATTTTGTTGTGCATTCGGGCTTGAAATGGAGCTGAAATGGCAGTGCTGGGGCTCCTGTTTTGGCCTCCAAAAGGTTGAAATGAAGCTGCTGGAATTTGAATATTCACTGGTAGTTTAGGCTAACTTGGTAATGGAAGTTTGACTTTGGCATTGGGCATCGTGTGGGGTGGTACTGCTGTTTTTTGGAGCAGATTATGGTAAGATTAACATTTCACCCGCCTCTATTTGACGCATTACCTTGGAGGATTAAATTGGACCTGATTTTTGAAATACTTTTGACTGAGTTTTTGTGAAACCTGTTTCTTGGGGAGGGAGTACATATGGGTGAACTTGATATCTCGCAACTTGATTAGAATCTAGAAACTATAATAACCTTGGTGTTACTTATATTAATAACATTGGATAGTGCTTGTATTGGTATGTGGTACTATGTATAAACCTTTATCATAATTAAAATGACAATGATTTGGCTTTACCTTAAATTTCTTGGATAGTCATCCATTATTTTCACAATGATGTGCCTTAAATCTATTGGCATTTGATATTATATGGCAAATGGTTATAATTCTTATAATTCCTAGCATCCATGATACACAATTTGAGCTTTAAGAGTTCTAATTTAGACACATGAGAGTTTTCGTCTTGTAATTTCAGTTTGTCAAGAGTTGGTAATGATTACAATTCAATGACATAAGTGCTTCAATTCAACCTCATAGATTATATGCACTGCACTTTTTGGCTTAATTGTTTTGTTGTTTTGTCTTATGGAGTGATCATGTTCTTGAAAGTTGAACTATCATTGATACATCCTGCTTATAGACCATATGTAGAAGCATGACATTGTGTTTATATATTGATTTTTGAATTTTAAATGTTGATTTTGAATAAAATCAAAACTGAATTATTTTTTATTTAGAAAAATCTACAACTTTGCTTGATTTCTAAGCTAAATTATGAACTTCAATTGTTAAATAGATGCATATGGACTACTTTGGAGCTATTTAGTTTGCAAATAACTCCAAAAAGTTTCAAGTATTTTTGTTATGAACTCTTTCTTGTTATTAACAAACTTTCATTTTAATTATTTAATGGTATGCAGATTGAGGACTAAAGAGGATGCTTTACAAGAAAATGTTGCTAGAGCAAGAGATGTATTCAAAAATGTTATTGAGGAGACAAAAAACTAAATTCGGCATGCTGAATGAACAATTAGAGTGATTTTAATGATGTAAATATTAAATTATTGGATGTTATTTAGACTTGGATTGTATGTATTTAGATATTATTCAATACATTCTACATTTTAGAATTTATTTTTGTTTCATGATCAATATTTTGGAATTGAATTAAATTTTATTAATTAAATATAAATATAAATTGAAATATAGCAGTCTTTCAAACAGCTTTACGATGTATTAAAACAGTTTTCTAAATCTTTAAAGGACAACTACACAAACCTGGACTGTTAATAAACGTTAGACAATACAAATAAACAGTCGTGTGATATACAACAAATATAGTTGTTTACATTTTACAAATACAACACAGAATAGCAGTTGTCTTACGCAAACATACTTAGTTGTCTTCGGAGCAGTAGTCTGATTTACAATCTGACTACTATGTAAGAAGATAGTTTGAATATTTCAAGGACAGCTACAAAAAAGCGTTGTGTTATTGTGTACTATACAAGTGAAAGAAACGATTGTTTAAAATACAACAAAATTAGTAGTATATTTTTTAGAAACATAACACAAGATAACAGTTGTATTATGTTATTTTTGTTTAGTAGTCTTCCAAGCAGCAGTCTGATATATCTTTCAACTACTTTTAAAATTAGATGTCTATATTGCTGAACGACAACACCACGCAATAGGAGTCTGAAGTCGAAAACAACAGTAATATTCATTATAGATAGACAACAAAACATCACAGTTGTCTTTAACTCCAAAAAACAGATGTCTTACTCATACGAGGACATCTTCAAACACATGTACTCTGAAACATCACAAAATAGGTGTCGTCAACCGTATTACACAATTGTTTTTATATAGTAGTCTATAAATATCAGAAAGCTGCTCGGAAGACTACTGAAACTAGCACAGTTAGACTACTAAAAAGAACAGTTGTCAGCATCTGTTTTTAACGTAGTGTATCAAGGTACCAAAGTACACTTGACGCCTTCAAGCACACCTACAAAAATGATTTAATAAGATTTAGGTATCCAAGTCTTTTTGGGTCCTTGAGTGTTAGGTGCAAAGTGGTAGTGTGATTCGTTTTGTGCCGAATGTCTATGCTTAGTAAAGCAAACGGGAGCTATATGTCCTATTCTATTGCTATAATGGCAAACTACGTTTGGGTTGTACATCCTCCTAGTTTGATAATAGTTGATAGGGGGCCTAACCATATTCATCCTATTTTGGGAAAACATTGGTTTTTGAAAATTCTCTGTTCTAGGTGTCCTGGCATTATTTTGTCTATTTGAAAAATTATTTTTGTGCACAAATTCATTTTGATCATTTTTCTTAGGTTGTCTAACATGTACATTTTCGTTCCTAGGTTTTTGTCTAGGTTGTCTAGTGTCCTTAGGTTGACTAGATTTTCTATTTGTTGAAACACGGGTTTGTCACGTTTTCGTACTAAAGCCGTGTTTGTTTTTGTGACAGGTTTTAATAATGCCAAACTGCCGTGATCAAGACACAAATTGAATATACAAGGTGAAGAACAAAGATAAGAACAAGAGCTAAACGAAGACCATAGTCTTAGTATCGTTGAGTCGGTCCTTATTGTGATCAAGACCGACCCAATCTTTTCACCTTGGCTCATTAGGCTAAAATCTTTACATTGCATTTATTACATCATAAAAATGTTTTTCAAACATGTTTAAGTCATCAAAAACACTTGGTGTTCGCCCAAACCAAAAACAAGGCCATCCGGCGTTCGACTTTCAGAAACCAGCGGTCGGCTTTCGGTTATCGGCATTGGTTTTTGGCGTCCGAACCAACCAAGTGGTTTCCAAAATTTTATGATTGTTTTTTACTCTTTGGCATGTTTAAACAGTTCTCCAACAAAAACACCTTGAAAACCACCTTTCGTTTTTGGTCGTTTGGGAAAAACCACGTAAAACGGCATAAACTTTCCTAGCCGTGGTTTTTACACAAATGAAGTGGGTTTTAAAGTGTTTCACTTGATTTCTAAGCCAAATACATCAAATAAGTGTTTTAAACACTTGGTTTTTAGTTTGGAGAACTTTGGATTTTTCGGTCAGTTTTTGCATCGGTTGGCTAGGCCGTGGTTAAGGCAAAAACCATAGGTTTTTGACTAACCATCCACCCAGCGATGGGAAGATTTACCCATCAATGGGTAAGCGGTTCTTTAGCACAACCAAGTTCCAGAAACATGCCAAACAGCGATGGGAAGTTCTACCCATCGCTGTTACAGCCTTGGTCCAACATTGGCCTTGCGAAGATATACCGTGCAGAAATTCACACAAGTGTAATTGTTGGTTCATTATTCAACAACCAACTACATAGTGGATTTTGACGACGTAGAAGGATTACCCCACCTTCGAACCTCGTTAAAGTTTGCGTGTCTCTCTCTTTTATCTTTATTCTTACTTGCAATTATATTAACTGAGAAAACTAACTCATCCATATTGATTACTGCTCGCTCTACCCACCAACTTCCGCACATAATCTAAAGTTCACAAGAACTCTAGATTAACACTCATTTTCACATTCTCAAAAGAAACGAAAAAGTTTTTAAATTTGTAACAAAGTCTATTCACCCCCCCCCTCTAGACTTTGTAACTCACCACTTCGGGACCACCAATTGGTATCGTAGCGGGTTTCTCACTATCTACATTTAGATTAACGAGAAGCGATCATAATGGTGAACAATATGGATAACGGTTTGCCCAAGTTTTCTCTTCTAGGTTATGATGATTGGAAGATCATGATGGAAGCACATCTCTACGCTCTACATGATTGCATGTGGATGGTGCTTGAGGATGGACCCTTGAAAATCCAAATGGAGAACCCTGAGAGGAATCCAGCTGCTCCAGATGTAGTCCAGTACATTCCAAAGCCCAAAGAAAAATGGGATGATAGAGATTGCAAAAAGCACAATCTGGACAACGTCGCCAAAGCAGCCATCTTCAAGACACTTGATCCTATCACCTTCTCCAAGATTAAGCATCTCAAGACTGCCATGGAGATTTGGCAAGGTCTTGGGAAGCTATGTGAGGGATCAGAGGACCTGAGAACGCAGAAGATAGAAGTCCTGCTTGAGAAGTTCAAAAGCTTCAAAATGCTTCCCGGAGAATCATTTGATATTAAATGATCTTGCCTCACTTAACCACATTCTTTCTCCCAAAGAAAAGAATGTAAGGTTGCTGAGATCACTCCCAACTGAGTGGTACACCAAAGCCACAGCCATGGAAGAAGGAAGAAACCTGGAGAACTACACTGTTCAAGGTCTCCTTGATGAACTTAGAACCTATGAGCACGAGCTGAAAAAGAAGAAGGAAGAACAAGTCACTCCCTTCCCCATGGCATTGATGACAACTTCAAGAATTCCATCAAGTGAAGGGACATGCACAAGAAACTGTGACACACCTTCCTCCAGCCAGCCGTCAAGCTCAAAAATGGAGAACTACGAAGAGGAATTTGCCATGATGGTCAAACAATTCCAGAAGTTCAAGAAGTTCTTCAAGAAGGCTGATTCAATCAGAAGGCCATCCAAGGGAAAGCCACAGGTAAGTGACTCCCCTCCTGAATCTTATTTATGCTATAACTACAGGAAGCCTGGCCACTGGAAGTCGGCATGCCCGTACCCAAAGGTGGAGAAGTACGGAGAAAGAGAAAGGATCGAGAAGAAAAAGAAAGCAATGGTTGCTGCTGAAAGTGACGAGTAATCCAGCTCAAGCTCAGATGAAGAAGCCCTCGTCTGCATGGAGCGCAGAGTTGAGAAGTCCAACCGTGAGGATTGGTGGACTATGTCAGAAGATGACACTCTCTGCCTAATGGCCAAAGATGATGCTGATCAAGAAGTAACCTCACAAACCTCCTGCTCATCTTCTTATAGCACACCAACTTCTGAAAATCTTTTTGACCAGTTCAAAAAGATGATGAAAGACTTTGAGGAGATAAATCTCAAACACACATCCTTAACAGAAGAGAACAAACTATTGAGTGAAGAGAATCTCAAGTTGACTGAAAGTCGGAAAAGTCAACTGAATGAGATCACTCAACTCAAGACTGAAAATGAATCTCTCTCTGAAAAGGTGAAATCCCTTAACAAAGAGCTAGGGATACTCAAGTCCCAAGAAGCAGTTCCAAAAGGAAAGGGAAGACAACTTTTTTTTTTTGAAACGACCAAACATAAGGGTCGCAAAGGACTTGGGTTTGACTCCTCTAGTTCCAAAAGGAAAGGGAAGACAACTTTTTTTTTAAAAATTTTTCGCATATTATTAAATAATCAAAGAATACAAACGTCTGAACAAGCGGGAACAGGCTCCACACTTGTATAATAAGTAAACAACAACCAAATAACTATAATGCAAAGCGCTTATCAGATATAGGAGACATAGACTTAAGTGCAACTACAAAGTCGGCCGACATCATTCCACTTAGATCTAGGAATAAAATCATTCCCGGAGCCTCAACCCCCGCAAGGGTAAGGCCTAAGGTCAGATAATCCAGATCAAGAAATGTTATGAACCAAGAAATGCAATCGACTTAGGTCCAATCTAAATCCATCAAAGCCCAGCTAAAATGAGGAAAAAATAGAACGTGCAAAATAATCCAAGTGAGCAAAGAAGAGCCCATAATGTAAGCCAATTGCCATGAGAAGCCCAAACTGAGAAGGCCCAAAGAATGAGAAATATCAGCCCAATCAATGAGGCCCAAATGAAGAAGCCCAAACTCTCCAACAAGCCAGCCCAAGTAAGCCACCGGCCCAGTCCAAGTCATCCATCCCGTGCCCAGCGCCCGTCCAAACCAGCCCAAGCCCAGCACCAGGCCGTCCAACCATGAAGCCCAGCGACCAACCCAAGTGCAGAAATCGGTCCAATCCGCCAAGGTGAGCAGCCCATCCGTGAAGCCCGAAGCCCAACGCCAATGCCACGGCCCAACTAGAAGTCTCAACCCAACCAAATCCAAGTAGTCCAGCCGTGTAGAAATCCAAGAAAGTCCAAAATCCAAGAAAATAACCAGTGAAGCAGTCTCAAGAAAGTCCAAAATCCACAATGATGAAGATGTAAAGTGAAGAGAATCCAAGAGAGGAAATCCCAAGAGAAATGGAGAAGGAAGGAAGAGGTACAACTATGGGTCAGTGGCCAGCCCTTAGCCCATTACCGCCGACAGAAAGCGGGTGCTCTCACCTCACGCACAAGCACTGATGCAGGCGGAAGAAACCTCGTCGGGCCCCACCTAGCGTCCCAACGAGGGCACCGATTTGATGACGGAACCACGCATACGCACTTTCCGTGTGCGCCACGGGTGCTCAAATACACAATCCGCAAGCACTGACGGGCATCCTTTACCGCGGACGCATACGTGCGCCTTTTGACCGCAGGCGCGGTCGTTAAGGCACTCAGATGAAGTGCGAGATGGATAAGCCTTTACCGGACAGCCACCTCTGCCCGGGCTAGGATGCCAAATACCGCTGGCAACTACGGGCGCTAAAACCTCAGACGCTAGCACCTACGTACCCCAAGAGCCGCAGGAGTCGACGGGGATGAAAGAAACTCTGCGAAACTACCCGCGTCATCTCGCAAAGGCACCGTTCACCGTCGGTACAACACGTGGCCCCAAACTGCGGGAACCAACGGGCACCCTTTAACCGCGGGTCCATACGTGCGCCTCTTAACCGCAGACGCGGTCGTTAAGGCACCCAAATCAGTGCAATTAGGGGTTACCCCCATCCTCGTCTATGCGAAAGAAGGGCAGATCATCCATAGGAAGGAGAGATTGTACCCGAATGTCAAGATCCTGCAGATTAGTAAACTCTCGCGTCCCCTCTGTACTATCCACGGCCCAAAATGCCAACTCAATCGTCGGGGCATTCGCCCGCACGTCACAATGAAACCACTGGACCGTCGCGATAGAACAGAGGAAACGCAGTCTAGCATAAACATCATGAAGGTACCACGGGGTACCTTCTCTAAAGAAGCAAGCTAACTCTGAATGATGGGACTCCACGTGGATACGCAAGAATGACTGGGATATACACCACTGAATACACCGAAGCAGCACGTCCATCCCTCCACGCTCCACTGGTTCCCACCTGAATGCAATAGAAGAGAGAGCATAAAGAAACTTACCTGTCGAGTCACGCACGATCGCTGCATATGCCCCACGAAGCGGGGCCCTCGCCACATTCACCTTGATGGTGCCACCCGGCGGTGGGACCCACCGAATCGGCACCACCCTCCTGCGTCCAGAGCCTCGTCGAACATGCTCCATGATCACCGACCATCGGGGAGGCTAGAGACCCCCGCTAGGCCAGCGACGATAGATGCACTCCGACACCGTCGTAGCCACCCAAAAAATAATGCGTGCAAAGTTGGGTCGAGCATCCCCATACTTGCACGCAGCATAGTGCGTCCAAATCTCCCAAAGAATGATCATCGGCAGGCGGTGGAACAGGAACGAGAGCATCCTACTCCTCGGCCTCTGCGCCCACCATCTACTCAAGACGGACCTCAAACTGTGATGTGTGCCCCGGATACGGGCAGACTGTGTGAAATAAGTCCAAACACGCCGTGCCATGCTCCCATGATAGAAAATGTGTGTAATGGTCTCCCGTCCTGGCGGCGAACAACATAAACACCGAGAAGGCAATGCAAAGCCAAATCTCGCCAGGACATCATCAGTGGGAAGGCGCCTTTCCAAAACGCGCCATGCTAGACTGGACATCTTAAAGGGTAAGTGTTTCTGCCAACACCTCTTACGCACAGTGTCCTCCACTTCATCATTCCTCCTCGGTCTAAGAAGCTCCTTAGCAGAAGCAAGAGTAAACTTCCCATCCGTAGACGGGGTCCAGACCGGAATATCCACATGATCAGAAACAAGAGATGGCGGCTCAAGGCGCAACTGCCGTAATAAATCAGGGGGTAGAGCATCATGGTCAATCATAAAATCAGAGCGATACATATCACCCACTCCATCAGTCCAGTACCCACTGCAGCCATCGACCTGGCGATGCAAGGCACCCAGTCCAGACCATGTATCCCACCAGAAGTTAGACGTGCCAGAGAGTACACGCCATCGAATCACAGGCTCAACCACGGCTCGAACATCTAGCATGCGCTTCCATGTGTGCGAATCATCATCAACACACTGCGTGGACATAGGATGGACGCGGCTACAGTACTTAGCCCTCATGAATGCCGTCCAAATAGTGTCCTGTGTCCTAAAGTTCCACCAGAGCTTGGCCGAAAAGGACTTAGCCAAAGTCATAAAATCAAGGAAGCCGACCCCACCTTCCCTCGTTGGTCGTGCCAGAGTCTTCCAAGATCCCCAATGATAGCGTCGTGTCCCTCCCAAGCCAGACCAAAAAAATCGTGCCATGATAGACTCCATCTCTCGAATCACTGTCTTGGGAGGAAAGTGTGCAGCGAGCAAGTGTGTCGGGATCGCCTGCAGAACACTCTTAATCATAATAGCCTTCCCCCCGGAGAAAGATAGCGCCCCATCCACGCACAACACTTGTCTCGCTTCTTCTTCAGAGCAGGCTCAAAGTAATGAATGCGCTTCTGACCATGATAAATAGGACAGCCAAGAGAAGTGAATGGAAGCACATCCAATGAACACCCGAGAGTATCTCGAACACGCTCCAACACGGGTGCCAACGCCTTAGGGTGTAACATCCTAATCCGTCCAGGTCTGCAGCCCCATTCGGACTAAAGTATTTATCTTGGTAATCGTAAAATTTAAAACTTTTCAAACACACTTTATTAATCTCAATAATATTTTTCATAACATATACAGTACAGAGTATTTAACAATATTGCGGAAGCGAATTTAATATTGACATATCATAAATCATTTCAAAACTTGTCACATCCATCCCGACAATCTCGCCGCATCTGCCGCCAGGATCACATTAATCTTTCTGTTTACCTGCGTGTAGCAAATAAAACATACTACACGCTCAGCGTTGAAGCTGAGTAAGCATATCTAATGCATCGAACATCCATATAATTTGAATCTCAATTCATAATTAACCATTTGATATCATGCACACAATACATATTTCAAGCATACATTATTCATGATATTCACAATATTTTATTTTAAGTCATTTCATGATATATTCAATATTAAATATTTCATCAGTGCTCTTAAATTATTTTTAATCTAAGGCCAAATCATTTTTATACAAGCTCTTAGCTATCCCTAGTCTAAGGCAATATTTCTAACCAGGCCCTTAAACTGTAAATAGTTTAATGCAGAACACAAGAATCGATAATCCATCCTATGAGTCATGTGGATTACGTACCAACCGAACAGTGAACTGTCGGGTGGGTATTATCCGTTCTGGATCCCGTACGTACGTTTTAACCTCGAAATATGAATTGGTCAAGGAGGTATATCTTAGAGTTCTTCTAGATATCCTTAATAATCATCATCAATTTTTCAAGTGGGTATATCTTAGAGTTCTTCTAGATATCCTTAACAATATACATCATTTTCATAATCATCAATATATTCATTTTTTTAATCATAATTTAATCATTCGTAATTATTATTTTAATAATAATATTCATCAAAGTCTAATCATAAACAACATCAATAATAATCATCACAATATCTAATAACAAATAGCGGCCTAGCATCGAGTGTTAACACCTTAGCTTACCGTCATACATCACATAAAATTTTATTTGTCAAAACATCATTTTTATTTTATCACATAAAATTTTATTTGTCAAAACATCATTTTTATTTTTAACAATTATTTTTATATTGATCATAATTGATTGGTATATAAAGAAAATAGGATTTTATAGCTTCAAAAATAGCATTTTTGGGCTTAAAAATGTTCGTAACGGTCGACCGTTGGGTCCGAACGGTCGCCCGTTCCGCTGGAAAATGAAGGAAATTGAAGGTTCACTATTCATCATCTTCAACCTCTAGCCCATTTTTCTCAAGTTCCATTTTTGGTCACCAAACTTCAATTAAACTATATAGAAATGTTCTCCAAGGTTCGTAGATCATTTTAGAGGCATCAATTCGAAGTTTTAACATCAAATTCAAGGTTTATGATTCTTGGTTCTTCACATATGTCAAACACAAAACTCAACCAAACGACCATTTATGAGCGTAGAAACGATCTATACGAACATTCTAGTCACTAGATATATCTACGGGCTTACTTCGAAGTAAAACGATGATTCCGGCGGAAAAATGGCGAAACTTCCGGCGAACACCATGGCTTGCTCCGGTGACGGGAAGCTCTCCGGACATCTTCTCTCAACTCTCTAAACTCTCCTCTAACTAATGGGATGATGTTGGTGTGGAGATGATGAAGAATGAATTGCTCTATATATAAGCCTGGGAGAGGGAGTTGCGTAGATAGCCTGTGATTTCCGTTCCGTCGATTAAGGTGAGTGGAGGGGGCGGCTAATTTAATTCCTTCCAGTTTAGTTTGATTAAATTACCTCAATTGGGGTACAGTTTTTGGTCCAACTTTATCCAAATTAAAATCCGTTTACACCGTTGCGATCAGACAGTCAAACTCTATTTAATGATATAACTTTTATATTTATTTGAAATACTTTTTCTGATAGCATATTTTTGGGTGTTGACTTTGACAGAGTCAAAATTGAATTAATTGATATGTAATTAGAATTAGTCTCATATTCAATCAATATTATTAAATATAAATATTTATTTTAATAAATCATTTTACAAAAGTTCACATCTTTGACTTTTTCTCATTTTTATACAAATTACATATTTAAAATGTCATAACTGAACCTCTGTACAACAGATTTATTCATAAAATATACCGTTGGATTCGTCTCTTGGAGACCTATCCATAAAAGTCAATCTTAACAAAAATCATTGACTGCAAAAATTCCTTCATTTTTGGTCAAACATAGAAATAATGCTTTGTTGAGTGAAAATATGGTTTCTAAAAATACTTTTATAATAGAATAACTTTTAGACCATGTTTTGGGGCGTTACATTTCTTCCCCCCTTAAAGGAATTTCGTCCTCAAAATTCATCTAAGGTTCACCGATCAATATTTTGTTGTATTTTTGTTTAATCATGACCCCGTCATGTTCATTCATTATGATTACGTCGTTATCCCTACGAATACTTATTCTCAAACCGTTATTGTCATCATACTCGTTCTATCTTCGAGAGATTAACAAAGTTATTCATACATCTTTTTACAGATTCCCATTTGAAGTCAAAAATAATTAAATAAGTTTCCTTTACATCATATTTTGGAGTATACTTGACATATTTGCACATAATTTTGTTTGTTCACAGATCTTGCTTATACGTCATTGATCAACAATATTCTTTGATCGAAAGCTCTTCAATAGCTCTTGTAGTTTCGAATCATTATATTAACGGAAGGTATAGTTAGGGATTTGTTTCAATTCATACGTCATAGTGTAATCTTCTAAGTCTTTAAGACATCTTCAGCAACGACTCATAGATAACATTAAATGGATTTTAAGTGTTCATGATTTTTCAGAATATGAAGCATCATTTATGAGGAAGTACTGTCGATTGATCATCGACTTACATTGGAATATTTCTTCATTCACTTCATTGTAGCTCTCATTATCGTTAATGAGTCTTTGTATTCATAGGTGATCACGTTCGAGTAGCGTATCATATATGTCTTGTTGTATTTCAAATTTCTTTCATCAATTTGAAAAACAAATATATGTTCATGATAGCGACATGTTCGATTGTAACACTATGGTTGATCTTGTTTCAAGGGAAGAAGAGAATATCTTCGGGATGTGCTTCAATACACGAATTCAAAGAGTAAGGAATCGTACGAGTTCTTACACCAACATCGCATGTAAATTCGGGATTTTTGCTTGAATGATTCAGCTTGATCATTCTGACGTCATTTTTTTATGGTTATTACTCATACATTCTTTTGTTAGGGTCATAACGGGGTTTGTTTGGTCAATAAGATCATTGATAATAATTTTCAAAGATAGCGTAATCGCATCAATCGTTTTGTAGTTCACAACGAGAGGTTCAACATAATACTTCAAGTCAGGGTAGTTTTACTATTGTGATCGAGCCACGTATTCCACAGGGTATAGTTTTCAAAGATCGGTATCATGAACATCTTTGGTTTTCAAAGAATGGAATTCAATCTTTTCAAGATTGATCAAGCGAGGTATTTCAAGGGTTTAGTTAATACAACAAGTTGAGTCATTCAAGGATGTGAGTCACAAGATACAAAGATAGTGTTTGCGACTTATCGTTGCCAATCGTAGATTTTCTTTATTCAATGTTTCACTCTTTGGAAGTTACTCAAGGAGTCATTGTCCTAGGAAATAGTCGTTTTGACTTTTCGTCTCGGATTTGATCGTATTTCAAGACAGCGAATCTAACTATTCATTGGTCTCAATATGTCACATTGTCAGTAGACTACAATATTGATGAGTAAACTTTTGTCTGTAGATAGTTGAAGCGAATTCATTTTTCTGTACGTATTTTGGCTGGTGATAATTACTTTTCCATCAATGGTCAGGTTCCAGAGACTATATATATCATGATTATGGGAAGAGTATCTCACATTCTCACATTATGGAAGGAACTTCTCGAACACTTCCTTACACCATAAGATTCGTTGGTCTTCTTGGTAGTCATTCTCTTGGTAGAAATCCAAAGTTTATGGCTACTGCAGTAGATTTAGGAAGAGAATTGATAAGGCGAAGAATTAGTCTTGCTTATGGAGGAGGCAACGTTGGCCTACAAGGAGCTGTTGCTTCAACAGTCTTTACCAATGGTGGTCTCGTTAGAGGTTTCATTCCTGGGTACATAGCAACACGACGGGTCTACGGACCTACATATGGCGTAGAGCACACAATTTCCAGCAATTACTACAAATATTTTGAGATGAATCATGCTGTGGAAGCTTTCATTCTTCTTCCCGGAGGAGTTGACACTATGGAAGGTTTGTTTACCTTGATCTCGTGGGCTTCTGAAGGGTTACACAATAGACCCATTGGTCTTTTAAACATTGACGGTTATTTCAGTAACCTTCTCAAATTCTTAGACGATGCGGTGAGACAGAACTTCATGGCTTCTAGTCAGAGGAAACTTTTTATTTCTTCTTTCTTTGTTGACGAGCTTTTAGACAAACTAGAGTTTGCTAAAGCTTTTCCGGGTCCAGGAGCCGGTTACGACGAGTTTGCAAATCCTGAGAGATTAGACCTAGAATTGCATCTGTAACTTTCCTCATGTAATCTAAGTTGCATTCATGTTGAAATAATATCGTCCTTGAACATTACGAGTTAGTCATAAATATTATTCTAAGCTGTATGGTCAGTGCAACTACATTTTCTTCATTCTTCAGTCTTTCACTGTTGGTGTTACTGTTTTACGTCTCGTTCTGTATTTTACGTCAAACGAATCAATCGATTTGTCTTGTTAGCATCACTTTGCTTCACTTAGTCAATTCAGACTACATCGACATTTTTATGATAAACAACTAAGTCATTAGTCGCTTCATAGCAAGGCATTAGTTCAGTCAACAAGGTCGAGATGTCCGTAGCTTTTAACAAATAGGTTCTTCGAACAAATCGTCTATACGTAGTAAAGAGTAGCGATTCTTGATCGTTAGTTTGTCCATCATTCTTAACAGGGATGTGATAGTATCTTGACCGTAAGTCAATCTTAGAGAATACAATGGATCCTCTAAGCTGATCAAATAAGTCATGACACGAAGTAAAGGATAACGAATTGTTCAACTGACAGTAGTTGATATAGAGTCTCATTGATTCTTCCTTACTCACGTTTGAACAGAACAGATACTCTCCGATAGAGGAAACACTTTGTCAGATGATTCCTTCTTAGGCAATCTTTATAGTTGAGTTTTTTTTCAATGGAAACATATTCAATACAGAGTTACGAATATTGGTCCTCTCGAGGATCAAGATTGACAGAGTTTTCAATTGCTTGGAATGGTGAAACATAAGGAAGTTCATATCAGAGGGGTGACATACTTTCGGTACGTTCCTTTAGCTTAGATGTTTCTTTTTGGGTATCACACGAATAGACTTCACACTTGAGATGTTTTTGTATATATATTCGAGATGAACTTGGTCAGTTGAGAAATCAGCTTTGCTTTCACCTCTATAAGGTTACCATCATTGGTCTTCAGTTGAGGAATTCTTCATCACAAGTTGACAACAGCAACGACGTTCAGTCAGTTAATGCATACTAAGGATAATGTCGATTTTCCTTGTATGGTACTTTAACAATATTTTACAAAGAATTGTTGCTTAACGAACGATTTCAATTCACATTGAGTAATCGCATAATGCGTCCTAATGAGTCAAACAATAGTATCAGATGCTTTAGATAACAGAGTTTATTGATTCTAAACGTTCGTGTTTGAATCAGCGATTAGATCGTCTTGAGTCCACATGAGGATCTTTGACATCAGCTTCACAGATGTTTCTCAACATATATCAACACGAATCGTTCTTCAGGTTCATCTCACTTCCGTGCGACTTTTCTGGTATAGATCAACTTCGTCATTCACGATGCGATGCGTACGTTGATAACGTATCAGAGGTTTACATTTTTTTATTCTTTTGTTTCTTTACCGAATACGAAAATTCGACTTGAGTCTATGCTCGATATAATTTCAGTACTAACATCTATTATCAAATGAGAATTTTAACAAGTCAATATTAACTAAGTAAATTCTCATACCTTTCCTAGAGCAGAGGGATGCGAGAGTCGTGGATGTGATTGACAATAATTTTTTTTACCCAAAATATATAATATATATTTCTTTTAAATCAAACATTGATCCGAAGATCGTGTTTAAAACCATTTGCTCTGGTACCAAATTGTAACATCCTAATCCGTCCAGGTCTGCAGCCCCATTCGGACTAAAGTATTTAACTTGGTAATCGTAAAATTTAAAACTTTTCAAACACACTTTATTAATCTCAATAATATTTTTCATAACATATACAGTACGAAGTATTTAACAATATTGCGGAAGCGAATTTAATATTGACATATCATAAATCATTTCAAAACTTGTCACATCCATCCCGACAATCTCGCCTCATCTGCCGCCAGGATCACATTAATCTTTCAGTTTACCTGCGTGTAGCAAATAAAACATACTACACGCTCAGCGTTGAAGCTGAGTAAGCATATCTAATGCATCGAACATCCATATAATTTGAATCTCAATTCATAATTAACCATTTGATATCATGCACACAATACATATTTCAAGCATACATTATTCATGATATTCACAATATTTTATTTTAAGTCATTTCATGATATATTCAATATTAAATATTTCATCAGTGCTCTTAAATTATTCTTAATCTAAGGCCAAATCATTTTTATACAAGCTCTTAGCTATCCCTAGTCTAAGGCAATATTTCTAACCAGGCCCTTAAACTATAAATAGTTTAATGCAGAACACAAGAATCGATAATCCATCCTATGAGTCATGTGGATTACGTACCAACCGAACAGTGAACTGTCGGGTGGGTGATATCCGTTCTGGATCCCGTACGTACGTTTTAACCTCGAAATATGAATTGGTCAAGGAGGTATATCTTAGAGTTCTTCTAGATATCCTTAATAATCATCATCAATTTTTCAAGTGGGTATATCTTAGAGTTCTTCTAGATATCCTTAACAATATACATCATTTTCATAATCATCAATATATTCATTTTTTTAATCATAATTTAATCATTCATAATTATTATTTTAATAATAATATTCATCAAAGTCTAATCATAAACAACATCAATAATAATCATCACATTATCTAATAACAAATAGCGGCCTAGCATCGAGTGTTAACAACTTAGCTTACCGTCATACATCACATAAAATTTTATTTGTCAAAACATCATTTTTATTTTATCACATAAAATTTTATTTGTCAAAACATCATTTTTATTTTGAACAATTATTTTTATATTGATCATAATTGATTGGTATATAAAAAAAAAAGGATTTTATAGCTTCAAAAATAGCATTTTTGGGCTTAAAAATGTTCATAACGGTCGACCGTTGGGTCCGAACGGTCGCCCGTTCCGCTGGAAAATGCAGGAAATTGAAGGTTCACTATTCATCATCTTCAACCTCTAGCCCATTTTTCTCAAGTTCCATTTTTGGTCACCAAACTTCAATTAAACTATATAGAAATGTTGTCCAAGGTTCGTAGATCATTTTAGAGGCATCAATTCGAAGTTTTAACATCAAATTCAAGGCTTATGATTCTTGGTTCTTCACATATGTCAAACACAAAACTCAACCAAACGACCATTTATGAGCGTAGAAACGATCTATACGAACATTCTAGTCACTAGATATATCTACGGGCTTACTTCGAAGTAAAACGATGATTCCGGCGGAAAAATGGCGAAACTTCCGGCGAACACCATGGCTTGCTCCGGTGACGGGAAGCTCTCCGGACATCTTCTCTCAACTCTCTAAACTCTCCTCTAACTAATGGGATGATGTTGGTGTGGAGATGATGAAGAATGAATTGCTCTATATATAAGCCTGGGAGAGGGAGTTGCGTAGATAGCCTGTGATTTCCGTTCCGTCGATTAAGGTGAGTGGAGGGGGCGGCTAATTTAATTCCTTCCAGTTTAGTTTGATTAAATTACCTCAATTGGGGTACACTTTTTGGTCCAACTTTATCCAAATTAAAATCCGTTTACACCGTTGCGATCAGACAGTCAAACTCTATTTAATGATATAACTTTTATTTTTTGTTTGAAATACTTTTTCTGACAGCATATTTTTGGGTGTTGACTTTGACAGAGTCAAAATTGAATTAATTGATATGTAATTAAAATTAGTCTCATATTCAATCAATATTATTAAATATAAATATTTATTTTAATAAATCATTTTACAAAAGTTCACATCTTTGACTTTTTCTCATTTTTATACAAATTACATATTTAAAATGTCATAACTGAACCTTTGTACAACAGATTTATTCATAAAATATATCGTTGGATTCGTCTCTTCGAGACCTATCCATAAAAGTCAATCTTAACAAAAATCATTGACTCCAAAAATTCCTTCATTTTTGGTCAAACATAGAAATAATGCTTTGTTGAGTGAAAATATGGTTTCTAAAAATACTTTTATAATAGAATAACTTTTAGACCATGTTTTGGGGCGTTGCATAGGGTGCATATAGAAGGCACTCTTAGGGAAGCTGACAGCCTGGCCTGAAATCTGCTCATAGAAATGTAAAACTGCTCGAACTCTCTCTAAAGTGTCCCCCCTCGCCGAAGTGAAGATGACAATATCGTCGGCGTAGGCAAGATGATGGATATGTGGTGCATCACGGGGCTATGTAAATCGAGCAACTGTAGGATCTGCATACAGCTGAACCAAAGAACGAGAAAGGACCTCCGCTGATAGGATGAACAAGGACGGAGAGAGTGGATCCCCATGCTGCAAGCCCCTCATCGAATAAAAAAAGCCCTCTCGAATCCCATTAATAATGACTGAGTACCATATATTCGAGATGGCCCGATAGACCAGATCAATCCAAGTCTCCGAAAATCCAAATCGGCGCAGTACTGACATCAAGAAATACCAAGAGACCCGATCATAGGCCTTCATCATGTCCAGCTTCAGAATGACATCTTCATTATCCACCCGCATCCCGTGACACATCTCCTGGGCCATAAGAATATTATCAGTGATAGAGCGCCCCGCCACAAACCCACTCTGATACGGGGAAAGCAGCTGGGGGAGACAGAAGCCAAGCGAACAACCATAATCTTCGTGATGATCTTCTTGCAGTAATTACACAAACTGATGGGTCTAAAGTCCGCAAAGGTCACAGGATTGGGCTTCTTGGGCAACAATACAATAGAAGTGTGTGTGAGAGAACGAGTCAGATCATGACCCAAGAAAAAAGCCTGCACCATCGCCAATAAATCCATGCAAATGATCGTCCAAGCGGCCTTATAAAAGGCCCCAGTATAGCCATCAGGTCCCGCTGCACTCCTAGAATCCATAGCAAAGACCGCAGTCTTGACCTCCTCCATCTCCGGAACGGCGCATAGCCGGTCATTATCAGCATCAGTGACCAGCCGTGGAATGATGTCTAAGGCCGAAGATGTGACACTAGGATCTGCAGTGAACATGGCCTGAAAAAAGGTGATCGCCTGTGTCGCAATCGCAGCTCTCTCCGTGACCCACTGCCCACTATCATCCTGTATGCGGTGAATGTACAGCTTCCGCCGGCGATCCTTCACAACTGAGTGAAAGTACCCCGAGTTCCTCTCCCCGTCCGTCACCCATTTCGCATGGGCTTTCTGCCGCCAATACTCATCCTCAATACGATACTGGCGCTTCAAAAGGGCAGAGCGCCGTTTAAACTCGATGTATGTCCCATCCGAAGGATCTGTCTGCAACTGTAGCTCAATGTCCCGAACATCCTGCTCAAGCGCCTTAAGCCTATCAAAGATGTGACCGAAGGTGTCTCGGTTCCATCTCTTCAAGCTATTTGCCAGACGCTTGAGCTTAGCACCAAATACGAACATGGGACTGCCAGTAATGTCCTCCCGCCAAGAATCAGCCACCACTCTCTGAAAATCCTCGTGCTCTGTCCAGACATTAAGGAAAGTGAAAGGCCGTGCAGGAGGACGCTCATTAGACTTACACTCCACCAACAGTGGAGCATGATCAGATCCAACTCTATCCAAGTGATGCACCAAACAAGAGAACATATCCATCCATGGCTGGTTAAACAGCAATCGGTCAATCCGGCTCCGAATCAACCAGGTATAATCCTCCCCAGTGAAAGGAGAATCAACCAGTTCACAATCCTCCACGCATTCAACAAAAGGCCGATATTTGACTGGAGCATACGGCCGGCCTCCTTTCTTCTCCGAGGGATCGAGCAGACAGTTGAAATCACCCACCACCCCCCATGCCATGTCAGCCGGGAGAGCGGCGTGTGTCTCTCTAAGATATTCCCACAATGGCTCCCTGTCCCTGTACTTATATTTTGCATAAACAACTGACAACCAAAGAGGGTTAGAAAAAGAAGGGTGAGAGAAAGAAAAGGTCAGTGACTGTGCAAAATAAGAAATAAAATGAATGGACGGTGCAATGTCAAAGTTCCAGAAGAGCCAGATTTGGTCATCTGCACCACACCTAGCTCCCGTGAAACCCAACAGTGTCCTATAATAGTCAATCTGCGAGGGTGCCTTCATAGGCTCCAAAATACCCAACAACACTGGAGAGTGCTGTTTAAGTAGAATTCGAAGCTTAGAAAGGACATCCTGTGAGGTGATGCTCCTCACGTTCCAAACAAGGAACCGCATCATCATTGAGAACGTGAAGAAGTGGAGCGAGTGACTCTGCGTGGAGCAGGAGGCACCCCTGTCTTATGCTCTGTGGCCTTTTGGGCGTTTTTGGCCGATTTACCCCTAGTAGTCAGAGCCTCCCTTGCAGGTGAAAGGCCACTCGCTGCAAGATCCCGGGCAATATCAGTAGGATCCTAAAAATGATCACTTGTGGACCCGTCACTAGTCTGCGAACTGCACTCGTCATCCTCCCTCCTTACCGAATTGGAAGGAATGGAAGATGTAACAGTATTAAAGTTGCAGACCTCATGACTGTCCCCAGGCATCTCCGCCAAAGCATCAAAAGTATTAGACATAGCAAGAGCCAGCTCTGGGGGTTGAGGGTCGGGAACATGTACAATAGGAGAAGAAGAAGAAGTAGAGAGAGGAAGAGAAGCAATCACGGAGCCTTGCTCAACTCCGATAGGAGGAACAGATGGCTCTACAGTCCGAGACGCCGACTGTTCAACCGCAACAACAGGTGTGGGAGGAGTGGCGTTAACAGTAGAAGGGGCTAAACTAACATTAGGGATAACAACATTCGGGGAGGGATGCGAGGACGTGGGAACAAAGACCTGTAAGCTGGATGAGAGTCCCTCCCCCTTACCTAAACCATCGACATCGACGACCTCAATAGGCCTGGATCCTTTCGCAGTCTTTTCTCTCCAAACATAATGTGACTCCTCCCGATGGGAGCCACCTGCACCTGTACCTGCTTCATCAATAGCAATACCTTTCCCCTCCCTTTGACGCCGGACCCGACTCCTACTTCGCCTCCGTCGAGAAGGTTGGGTAGTCGTGTGTGCAGTCGTGGAAGGTTGGGGAACAACAACAACAGTCCGCTTATCAGGCTGACTAGGAGTCAAAGTATTGCACGTAGAATGCTCGTGGCCTTGTTTAAAACAAGCCGTGCAGTACTTTGGAATGCGTTCATATTCCACAGGCTGGAACATGCCCACATCCTCCTCGCCAGGTGCATCAGAGAAACCAATCCATATCTGTTCAACCCTTGGCTTCAACAAATCAATCTCCACCCTAGCCTTAGCCACATTGGGACGTGAGAAAGTAGACGTAGCTACGTCCACTTTCAAGCACCTCCCGATGGGTTTACAAAGCTGGTGGACAGCACTTTCATTAAATAAATCAGCCCTCAAATTAGGAAATGTGACCCACACAGGTGCAACGGAGGATTCAGTTTTAACGTTAAATTCCGGAGACCACCTAAACAATCTCATGGGAAATTGTCCATTAAACTGAATCTGCCCTTGCATGAAAATATCATTACAGTCTTGGGGATGTGTGAATAAAAGCATAACATGGCGTGGGTCACGATGACTAATCTGAACAGACTCCCTAAGAATAAACTGTGTAGCAAACAACTTCCTCAACGTAGCAATTTCTGGACGTCCATGAGAAAATTTACCAATCAAAAGAAAATTATCCAGTTGAGAAAGTTGTTGCATTTCCGATTTCTTAAAAACAACAGCAGGCGTACCTCTATGGAAAGTAGGGACTTTCTCCTCAACGACCACATTTGATAAAATAGCACAAGGTCGGGAAACATTGGCCCGTAGAGAAATACCTGGCGTTGTGGGACCTGCCACGGCTTGTGCAAAGGAGAGCTTTGGTGCGCTGGGTGGCCCCCCCGGGCTTAGTTGTGTGAGAGAGCCCAGCTACTGCCGAGGTAGTGTGAAGAACAGTAGCGTCAAATGGCAGCGATGAAACCCCATTTTTGCCTGTTTTGGCAACATCCATATGGGCCACTCTATGTTTCTCTTTGGCCTGATCATGAGACGGTGCAAATGAGACCTCCCTTAAACCCCCCCAACCGTGCATGTGCATGAGGGGTTACTGCCATAGAATGGGGAGTGGGACGTGGTCCCAATAGACTAGGATTTTTAGAGGCTTGAGTAACCCTCTCCTTCTGCATCGGAGCACTTGGGATAGCAGCAATTCCAGGCGTTTGTGAACGTGTGGATGCAGCCTCTTGAGCTAATCGTGCCTTACGTTCATGTGGGAGTTCAAGGTTGTGATGCTGTAACAAATGAGGTTGGGTGATTGGGGAATAAGAGACAGGTTTATCATCACCATAGACACTCCCATCCGGTCCCATCAAAGCAATAAAAACAGCCCCTTGTACATTATAACGTGAGAATTGTTCAAGAGAAGCAAAGGGGATATGGAATAATGCAAAGGACGAGTCAATCAACCCCTTGAGTTCAGCCCCAGCAATATCTTTCCAATTAAACTGAGACAAGGCAGCTAGAGGGACTTTAACCTGAAGAAAATCTGCAGAACTAGTGGAGGTTGTCACTAGAGCATTTGGTCGAACACTTGGTGCACCAGACGCAAATGCATGCGAGTTGGACATAGCACCATTGCCAATGTTTAAAGGCTGTGTGTAAGGAGCCAGAGCCATCATTGGAGACATTGGAACATCTTTAGAGAGCTGCACCATTGGGGAAAACGATTGAGACAGTTGGGAGGCCATGGCTGCTGCCGTGTATACACCATCAGTAGGGCCTGATGCACTAGACGCCAGAGAAGCTGGGAGTTGGCTCACCATATGCGAATGAACCTCCTGAAGTTCATGAGAAGGCTGCGCGACTCCAAAGGAGCCTTGTAATTGAGAGAGAGGGGGTAACCCGACATGCAGACCCGCCATGATCGCAGGCCTAGTGTTCTCTGGTCCAGCGCTTGTAGGGGCTAAAATTGGGTTCGATGAAGTCGCCTGTGGATGTAGAAGAACCTGGGATAGGATAGAGGCGCCCTCATGATCGGTAGACATCGGAAAAAATGGTGGCACGGTGGTACCGGTCGCTGCACCAGTGGAGGCGTTTCCAGTGGAAGTTTCCGACGTGTAGGGGCTTGTTAGAACCGGCTGAATGTCAGGAGGGAGATGGTGGGGGTCCGGTGGCCGTTGGCCGGCCATATTGGCTGGAGTTTGCAGATCGCCGAATTGGGTCGCGTATCTCCTTTTTTCGCCAGAGCCGAGACGCGGAAGGTTGGGTTGGGTTGGTTTAGGGAAGACAACTTTCATCCCTCCTAAACCTACTGCCAAACCTAATAAGCAGAAAGGGAAGGAAAAGGAGAAACCAACAGAAGTTCCCAAAAAGGTAGTCCCTCCTAAGAACTATAGGAAGCTGGACAGACCTCAAAAAGGAAACAATTTCAGAAGAAAACCTTCTAACTCCCAATATACACGAGGCTATACTCATTATGGGGAAGACAGAAGTTTTCCAAGAAATTCTGAGTGGAGAACTATGACAAGATATAGTCATCCTCCACCCCAAAAACTATTTGTGCCACCTAAGTATGCTTATAACCAACACAGGTCACACTATGCACAACCTAGACAAAACTATAGGTCTTATCAACCTAGGTATGCTAGGAGGAAACAGGAAATTGCACCTCCTGCACGTAGGAAGGTTTATGCCTACAACTATGATTACAATCCCAACAAGTTTAGAGCTGCAAGGAAAATTTCCTGCAACTTTAAACTTGATGTAGGGACACACACCATTAACCATTCCGGACCCAAACTGAAATGGGTACCAAAATCTTCCCCCTCCTAATGCAGGAAGCCGCTAAGTACCCAGGTGTCTGGTACTTAGACAGTGGCTGCTCAAGACACATGACGGGTGATGCGAGCCTTTTGAGCAATCTAATTCCCTATGACGGTCCAAGGGTTACTTTTGGAGGAAGCAACGATTTTGGCCTTACTAAAGGGCTAGGAAATCTGGTGTACAAGGGACTAACCATCCAAGCAGTATCTTATGTTGAAGGACTCAACTATAACCTTCTTAGCATAAGTCAGTTTTGTGATAAAGGTTACTCCTTGGAATTCTGCAAGAACATGGCATCTCTCAAGAACATCTCCACAAATGAAGTCATTCTCACTGGGAAGAGAATCATAAACATCTATGAAGTGATATGGAACGATGTCAAGGAAGCATGTCTAATCAGCAAAGGTGACACTAACCTTCTATGGCTTTGGCATAAGAGGTTGAGTCATCTCAACTTCAAAACTCTCAACAAGCTATCCAAAGAAGGGTTAGTAGAAGGCCTTCCCAAAGCTGTATTCAGGAAGGAAAGCATTTGTGATGCGTGCCAGAAAGGAAAGCAAATCAAATATACTTTCAAGGCAAAACCGGCACCCTCAACTACAAGGATATTAAGTCTTATCCACATGGACCTATTTGGCCCTGTTACACCAATAAGTCCAAGTGGAAAGAAATATGTCCTGTTGGTAGTTGATGATTACTCAAGATACACGTGGACAATCTTCCTCAATAGCAAGAAGGAGACTCAAGGGAAACTCACCAACTGCATGAAGCTGATTCAAAACCAAGCAAGTCAGACCATTCAGAAGATCAGATCTGACAAAGGCACAGAATTCCTAAATGAAATCATCATTCATTATTGTGAAGAAAACGGAATTCTTCATCAGACATCCGCAGCAAAGACGCCTCAATAGAATGGCGTAGCGGAAAGAAGGAACAGAACCCTAAAGGAAGCAGTGAGAACAATGCTAGCAGAAGCTTCCTTACCAAAGAGGTTCTGGGCTGAAGCTGTTAACACGGCTTGCTATACTCAAAATAGGAGTATGATTTATAAAAGGCATAACAAAACTCCCTATGAAATATGGAACGGGAGAAAGCCTAATATATCATATTTCCATATTTTTGGGAGCAAGTGCTTTGTGTTAAATAACGGGAAGAATCATCTGAACACTTTTGATGAGAAATCAGATGAAACCATCTTCCTTGGATACCCTATGGTGAGCAAGGCTTTCAGAGTTTTCAACAAAAGAACCATGATCACGGAAGAGTCAATACATGTTATTTTTGATGAAAAACATGTGGTTGACAAGCCATCAAAGCATGATCATGAGGTTCTGGATCTGTCTGACAAGGATGACGAAGTCAATGAAGGAGATAGAATGAAGCCTACGGAGTTCATTCCATTCAGAAGTCTACCACTGAAGACTTCACAGAGAAATCCGGACTCAAACAGTGCTGAGCCTACCGGAAATCTTGGCCAGCCTTCCAATATTCCGGATCACTCAAACGGCGAAAATTCCGGAAATGGCGACCCAGTGCCAATCCATCCGAAAACACCAACTTCTGTTCTTCATCCAGAAGCTGAACTAGATCAACCAGTCAATCCTAATCAACACAATCTTCGTTGGTTAAGGGATCATCCTCCCCAACAAGTCATTGGAAATATTCAATCTGGCGTTCGCACAAAAAGTGCTCAGCAAAATCTAGAAACTATGCTTGCTTGTTTCATCTCACAAGTGGAACCAAAGAATATTGAAGAAGCTCTAGCTGATTCTGATTGGATCAATGCAATGCAAGAAGAGCTCAGCCAATTTTCCAGAAATAACGTCTGGAAACTTGTTCCCAGACCTACTCATCAACATGTCATTGGGACAAAGTGGGTCTTCTGGAACAAGATGGATGAAAACGGCGTTGTTATCAGAAACAAAGCCAGGTTGGTTGCCAAAGGATATTGTCAAGAAGAAGGTATAGATTTTGATGAAACCTTCGCTCCAGTTGCTAGACTTGAAGCTATAAGGCTGTTTCTAGCCTTTGCTGCTCATAAGGATTTCAAAGTCTATCAAATGGATGTCAAAAGTGCATTTCTCAACGGAAACCTCGAAGAAGAAGTTTATGTGGAACAACCTCCAGGATTTGAGTTACACACTAAGGGAGATCAAGTGTATAGACTCAAAAAGGCGTTGTATGGACTCAAACAAGCTCCGAGAGCTTGGTATGACACATTGTCTCAATTTCTCATAAAAAATGGATTTATCAAAGGAGTCATTGACAAGACATTGTTCAAACTACAAGACGGAGAAGATCTCCTGTTAGTCCAAATCTATGTGGACGACATCATATTTGGCTCAACTAAAGAAGATCTCTACACCAAGTTCTCAACCCTCGTGCAAGGAAAATTTGAGATGAGCATGATGGGGGAACTCAACTACTTCCTTGGCCTTCAAATCGAACAGAGAAGTGAAGGGACTCTCATCAACCAAGCCAAGTACACAAGGGATCTTATCAAGAAATTCAAAGTTGACCAGAAGTCATCTGTCTCTGTCCCCATAAGTACATCCACCAAGCTTGATATGGATGTAGATGGAAAGGATGTAGATCAAACTCTCTACAGAGGAATTGTTGGATCTCTACTCTACCTTACTGCAAGCCGTCCGGATATCTCATATGCAGTAGGTGTTTGTGCCAGATTCCAGTCAAAGCCAAAGGAAAGTCATCTGATAGCAGCTAAAAGAATTCTTAGATACCTCAAAGGAACTCAGAACATGGGTTTGTGGTATGATAAGAGCAATTTGTTTGAGTTAGTGGGATACTTAGATTCTGACTTTGCCGGATGCAAAGTTGACCGGAAAAGTACATCCGGTACTTGTCAATTCATTGGTGGGAATCTTGTTTCTTGGTTCAGTAAGAAACAAAACTCCATTTCTACATCTACAGCAGAAGCAGAGTACATTGCTGCTGGTAGTTATTGTGCTCAAATTCTGTGGCTGAAGCAACAACTACTGGACTATGGAGTCAAGATAAAGGAAGTTACAATCTTTTTTGACAATCAAAGTGCTATAGCCATCTCACAAAATCCAGTGCATCATTCTCGCACTAAGCACATTGATGTCAAGCATCACTTCATCAGAGATCATGTGGAAAAGAAAGATATCAAAATTGAGTATATCTCAACTGAAGAACAACTCGCGGATATCTTCACCAAACCACTAAGTGAAGCCAAGTTTTCCGATTTGCTTCAAAAAATTGGTCTAATTCAATTAGACTGAGTGTGGTACACGTGGCAGTTCATTTTCCACGTCTGTCAAAATGGTGGGTGGGGACGTGGCCTTGGGAACAGTTAAAAACCCTGTAACACCCTAATCCGTCCAGGTCTGCAGCCCCTTTGGGACTAAAGTATTTAACTTGGTAATCGTAAAAATTTAAAACTTTTCAAACACTTTTATTTATCATAATAATATTTTTCATAACACATACAGTACGGAGTATTCAACAATATTGCGGAAGCGAATTTAATTTTGACATATCATAAATCATTTCAAACTTGTCAAATCCATCCCGACAATCTCGCCCCATCTGCCGCCAGAATCACATTAATCTTTCTATTTACCTGCGTGTAGCAAATAAAACACACTACACGCTCAGCGGTAAAGCTGAGTAAGCATATCTAATGCGTCGAACATCCATATAAACTGAATCTAAATTCATAATCAAATCTTTTGATATCATGCACACAAGGTTCGTTTCAGACATTCACAGTTTTGATATTATTCAGTTCATATCAACACATTTTATTCAATTCAGATACTATTTCAATAGTGCTCTTAAATAATTCTTAATCTAAGGCGAGATCATAACAACGCTCTTAGCTATTCTTAGTCTAAGGCCAGATCATAATAATGCTCTTAACTATCATAAGTTTAAGGCAATTGATTTCGGACACTTAACTGTAGTCAGTTAAGGCAATCAGACACTTAAACTATCATTAGTTTAAGGCAAATGATTTCGGACACTTAACTGTAGTCAGTTAAGGCAACAACAATATAGCGATTGATCAACATTGGATCGGGCATTTCCAAACGAGTAATCCTCTAGCTTGGTCTACGAATCCCGTTTATACATTTTTATCTAATTCATCGAATATTCATGTTTCACAAATCCATACTAATATGAGATCTATTCTAGAGGTTTTCTAGATAGCCTTAACATCAATTTTTTTAAATGTGTATACCTTAGAGTTCTTCTAGATACCCTTAACACTACAAATCATTTCATAATTATAAATGTATTCATTTTATTCATGATTCAATCATAAATACTTATTTTAATCAGTAGGTTCAATACTCATAATCATCCATAATATTCATTTATCATAATCATCAATTAACACAACAATTGATAATAAATAGCGGCCTAGCTTCGAGTGTTAACACCCGAACTTACCGTCATGCAAAACATAACATTTTTAGTTTTTAAAAACATCATTTTTATTATGGTAAATCATTTTTATAATGGTCATAATCCATTGGTATCAAAAATAGGATTTTAGAGCTCAAAAATAGCAATTTCGGACAAATTTTCGGATCAGAACTTCGGGGGATCGATCCAGCCCTCTGGATCGATCCATATGTAGAGAAAATAGTCCCAGAGGATCGATCCAGGCCATTGGATCGATCCAGACAGTCTGGTTTTGGTTACTGTTCATCTTCTTCTTCGTTCGGGTCCAATTTCGAAAATACCGTTTTTAGTTACCGAACTTCAACGAAACTATATAGAGATGTTCTCCAAGGTTCATGGATCATTTTGCCATCATTAATTTATAGTTTTAACATCAATTTCATGGTTTATGATTCTTGGTTCTTCAAGCATGTCAAACACAAAACTCAACCAAACGACCGTTTATGAACGTAGAAACGATCTATATGAACATTCTAGTCACTAGATATATCTACGGGCTTACCTCGAAGGTAAATGAAGGTTTTTGAAATTTTCCGGCGAAACTTCCGACGATGATTTCTCTCAACTCCGGCGACTTCGGCGACCACCAACTATTTCAGAGTACTCCCCACACTCTTAAGAACACATTGGTAGTAGTTTCACAACTTTTGGTGAAGGATGAGAATTTTTAGCTCTTTATATAGTGAAGATGATGAAGAACAAGACACAGGATGTTGTGTAGGAATCGACTCATGATCGGCTGAGTGGAGGAGGAGTCACCGTCTGCACAGTCTCCCTGATTGGGACCAATTTTGGTTCCAGTCGGGGTATACTTTTTTGTCCAACTTTCTCCGAATTAAATTCCGTTTGTACCATTGCGATCGGACTGTTAAACTCTATCCAACTATATAATTTTTATATTTATTTGTAATACTTTTTCCGACATCATATTTTTTGGGTGTTTGACTTTGACAGAGTAAAAATTGATTTAGTTGATCTTTATTCAAAAAGGTTTCTCACATTTAATTCATATCATTTGTTCGAATGATTTATTTCAACAAATCATTTCAATATTCACATTCTAAACAAATTTTTTATTTACTCTTGATTTGGGTCTGTACTCAGGTTCCCAATCAAGACCACACATATAGTCCACATATTGGATTTATCTCTATGAGACTTATCCAGATTTTGATATTAGATGTCAAAACAAATTTAATATCGGCCCAAAGCCCAACAATAATTTATTTTAATTGAAACAATTGTGATTAATTGATTATTTATTCATTAATAATTCTAGGGTATGTTTTGGGGCGTTACATTTCTCCCCCGCTTAAAAGGAATTTCATCCTCGAAATTCTTCTTAGGTTCAACGTTCAACGTTTTGTAATGATCTCACTGATCATGACCGTTTTATATTCATATGGTTATGTCGCTATCTTTCGGATACGTATTCTCAAGTCATTGATTTCACCACACTCGTTCAATCTTCGAGAGATTAACAATTTTCGATTAAGTAAGGTCTTCACTGATCCTTTGACGACAAAAGTTCCTTCATAGTGTGTAGTATTGCATACTTGACATACATAACTTCGTTCAGTTACGAGTCTTATCTGTACGTCCTTGGTTAACAGAATCGATTGAAAATTTCTTCAATACTCTTGAATGGTCTATGATAAGCACAATTGCAGTTTGTTTCAATTCATACGTCGTAACGTAGTCTTTCAATTACTCAAGGGGTCGTTGTCTTCAGGGCAGTAGCCATTTGACTTTTCATCTTGGATTTGAACGTATTTCAGGACAGCGAATCTAACTGTTCATGAGTCTTGATATGTCATATCGTCAGAAGACTGTATTATTAGCGAATACGTCATTGTCAGTAGGTAGATTGAATCCATCTTTAATTGAATCCATCTTTGCTGTACAAATTTCGACTAAGAATACTACCCTTTTTCTCAAAGGTCATAATTCAGAGCCTATATATATCACGATTGTGGCAAGAGTATCTCACATTCTCATATTATGGAAGGAACATCTCGAACTTTTCCTTACACCATAAAATTCGTTGGTCTACTTGGTAGTCATTCTCTTGGTAAAAATCCAAAGTTCATGGCTACGGCGGTGGATTTAGGAAGGGAATTGGTAAGGCGAAAAATTAGACTTACCTATGGAGGAGGCAACGTTGGCCTTCAAGGAGCTGTTGCTTCAACAGTCTATACCAATGGTGGTATAGTTAGAGGCTTCATACCAGGGTACATAGCAGCACGACAGGTCTACGGAGCTACGTATGGTGCAGAATACATAGTTTCAAGCAATTACTATAAGCATTTCGAGATGAATCATGTAGTGGAGTCCTTCATCGTACTTTCTGGAGGGATTGATACTATGGAAGGTTTGTTCACTTTGATCTCATGGGCATCTGAAGGGTTGCACAGTAAACCCATTGGTCTCTTGAATATTGACGGTTATTTTAATAACCTAATCAAATTTCTAGATGACGCAGTGAGGCAGAACTTCATGGCTTCTAGTCAGAGAAAACTTTTCATCTCTTCTTTCTTCGTTGATGATCTTCTAGACAAACTAGAGTTTGCTAAAGCTTTTCCAGGTCCTGGGGCTAGTTACGACGAGTTTACAAATCATAGAAGATTAGACTTAGAGTTGCATTTGTAATATTACTTTATGTAATTTCATTTGAATTTATGTTGGAATAATATTGTCCATGAACATTATGAGTTAACCATAAATATTATTCTAAGTTGCATGGCCAGTGCAAGTCAGAAAAATATCTATTTTCAACATCAGAATGCATCATGTAAATATCAAACATTTTCTCAAGATGGGTCAAATGAAAGATTTCATTATACAATGGTTTCAACACACGTAGGTTCAAGAAATATGAATATTCTTGAGATTCAAATCGAAAGATAATTTCTTGTTTACATAAGGTTTCTACATTATTCAATATATCCTCGAGCCCTTGTAGCACTTTAGGATCTTCACAGAGTATCATCCTTGGGTTGGACTCTTTGAATTGCTTCGTGTTTTAGAGCGTTGACTTGTTCCTGAGCGAACATGTTGATTTCGGACAGAAGTAACTGAATATGATTCAGGGTTAGAGGGACATTCTCTTCGGAAATGTCCAGGTTCACCACAAATTAGACATAATCCTTGTGCAAGCCAGCAATCTCCTGGATGGTGTCTTTTACAAACATTACACTTTGGATGTTTCCATACCCTCATTTTGTTCATGGATGACGTCGATTGAATTTTCATTGATTTTCCCTTTTTCGAGTGAATGGCACAATCAATTTCTTGCAGGGGTCTCTTCCCATTTGAATTTGGTCGTTCATTTGGATTGACATTCTTATTCTTCACACTTTCATAGTAATCACTTAGATCTTTTTCGGCTTTGGAGATTAGATTGTATGCCTCAATGAAATCCATAGTTTGAATAGTAGATACGTGCGGCCTGAGGTCAGGTCGAAGTCTTTTGCGAAACTCCTCAATGCGGTCCGCCGCTGTACTCACCAGCGTGGGTGCAAATTGAGCGAGATGGACAAATCTTTGTCGGTATTCAGGGAGTGTCATATCTCCTTGCTTTAATTCGATAAATTCAGCACGCTTCTCTTCACGGAATCGAGCTGGTATATATTCCTTCTTGAACGCCCAATCGAAGAATTCCCAAGTCCAAGGTTTGGGTGTGTTTGGATTTTCGTCAGTACGTTTCCACTATTCGTAAGCTTCCTTGCGGAGCAATTGAGATGCAAATTTTGGATGATCAACGAGAGGTATGTTCAAATTTTGTAGTACACGAGCGGTGTGCTCGGTCCATTCAAGAGCAATTTGGGGTTCGGCAATTCGATCTCCCAGAAACTCCTCAGCACCATTATCTTTCAAGGTTTTGAAAGTGATCAAACGAGGTTGTGGTGGAGGTGGTTGAAACACAGGGGCATTAGTCATTTGTTGTAAGAAGTTTACCATTAAGGTAGGTAGCATAGCGTCAGGTTGATCTCCAATATTTTGATCATTTTGGGGAACATGTAGTGAGTTCACTTGTTCACTTTGAATAGGAGGTGTGAAACTAGATACTTCAATATTAACATTTTCGTGCCCATCGCTTGGCGCTTGGTTACTTTGATCGTGAGCGGTTTCTTGACTCATGCTACAATAATAGAAATTCCTTCGTTAGGATTCTTGACGAGTTGACAACGGATATTTATTCAGACTATATCGATGTTTAAGTCAACAATGCGTCACTTCATTCAACAAGATGGAGCTATCCATAGCTTCTAGCAAGTAGGTTCCTTTGAATTTGACTGAACAGATTGTCAATACATAGTAAAGGGTAGCGATTCTTGATCGTCAGTTTGTCTGTCTTAACAGAGATGTGGTAGTATCCTTGACCGTAAGTCAATCTTAGAGAGCACAATGGATTCTCTAAGCTGATCAAATAAGTCATAGATACGAAATAAGGATAACGTCAATTTCCTTGTATGATATTTCAACAAAGTTTTGCAAGGAATTGTTGCTGAATGAACTACTTCGATTCGTATAATATAATCGCATATTTGCGTCGTAATGAGTTAGACATCAGAATGGGATACTTTTAGACAACATAGTTTATTGATTCTAGACGTTCGTGTTTAAATCAGCAATCCGATCATCTTCAGTCCACATGAGGATCTTTGACAGCAGCTTTGCGAATGTTATTCAACATTAGGCGTTTCTTCATAGTCGTCTCACTTCTATGCGACTTTGCGAGATAGATCAGCTTCGTCAATCGCGATATCATAAGTACGTTGATAACGTATCACAAATTTTTTTTTTATTCTTTCGTCTCTTCACCGAGTACGAAAAATCTACTTGAGTCTATGCTTGATATAATTTCACTACTAACAATTGTTATCTAGTGAGAATTTTAACAAAGTCAATTTTTATCTAATAAATTCTCATACCTTTCCTGGAGCAGAGGAATGCGAGAGTCGTGGATGTGACTGACACATTTTTTTTAATTCAAATTTTGATCCGAAGATCGGTTTTAAAACCATTTGCTCCGATACCAAACTGTAACACCCTAATCCGTCCAGGTCTGCAGCCCGTTTGGGACTAAAGTATTTAACTTGGTAATCGTAAAAATTTAAAACTTTTCAAACACTTTTATTTATCATAATAATATTTTTCATAACACATACAGTACGGAGTATTCAACAATATTGCGGAAGCGAATTTAATTTTGACATATCATAAATCATTTCAAACTTGTCACATCCATCCCGACAATCTCGCCCCATCTGCCGCCAGAATCACATTAATCTTTCTATTTACCTGCGTGTAGCAAATAAAACACACTACACGCTCAGCGGTAAAGCTGAGTAAACATATCTAATGCGTCGAACATCCATATAAACTGAATCTAAATTCATAATCAAATCTTTTGATATCATGCACACAAGGTTCGTTTCAGACATTCACAGTTTTGATATTATTCAGTTCATATCAACACATTTTATTCAATTCAGATACTATTTCAATAGTGCTCTTAAATTATTCTTAATCTAAGGCCAGATCATAACAACGCTCTTAGCTATTCTTAGTCTAAGGCCAGATCATAATAATGCTCTTAACTATCATAAGTTTAAGGCAATTGATTTCGGACACTTAACTGTAGTCAGTTAAGGCAATCAGACACTTAAACTATCACTAGTTTAAGGCAAATGATTTCGGACACTTAACTGTAGTCAGTTAAGGCAACAACAATATAGCGATTGATCAACATTGGATCGGGCATTTCCAAACGAGTAATCCTCTAGCTTGGTCTACGAATCCCGTTTATACATTTTTATCTAATTCATCGAATATTCATGTTTCACAAATCCATACTAGTATGAGATCTATTCTAGAGGTTTTCTAGATAGCCTTAACATCAATTTTTTTAAATGTGTATACCTTAGAGTTCTTCTAGATACCCTTAACACTACAAATCATTTCATAATTATAAATGTATTCATTTTATTCATGATTCAATCATAAATACTTATTTTAATCAGTAGGTTCAATACTCATAATCATCCATAATATTCATTTATCATAATCATCAATTAACACAACAATTGATAATAAATAGCGGCATAGCTTCGAGTGTTAACACCCGAACTTACCGTCATGCAACACATAACATTTTTAGTTGTTAAAAACATCATTTTTATTATGGTAAATCATTTTTATAATGGTCATAATCCATTGGTATCAAAAATAGGATTTTAGAGCTCAAAAATAGCAATTTCGGACAAATTTTCGGATCAGAACTTCGGGGGATCGATCCAGCCCTCTGGATCGATCCATATGTAGAGAAAATAGTCCCAGAGGATCGATCCAGGCCATTGGATCGATCCAGACAGTCTGGTTTTGGTTACTGTTCATCTTCTTCTTCGTTCGGGTCCAATTTCGAAAATACCGTTTTTAGTTACCGAACTTCAACGAAACTATATAGAGATGTTCTCCAAGGTTCATGGATCATTTTGGCATCATTAATTTATAGTTTTAACATCAATTTCATGGTTTATGATTCTTGGTTCTTCAAGCATGTCAAACACAAAACTCAACCAAACGACCGTTTATGAACGTAGAAACGATCTATATGAACATTCTAGTCACTAGATATATCTACGGGCTTACCTCGAAGGTAAATGAAGGTTTTTGAAATTTTCCGGCGAAACTTCCGGCGATGATTTCTCTCAACTCCGGCGACTTCGGCGACCACCAACTATTTCAGAGTACTCCCCACACTCTTAAGAACACATTGGTAGTAGTTTCACAACTTTTGGTGAAGGATGAGAATTTTTAGCTCTTTATATAGTGAAGATGATGAAGAACAAGACACAGGATGTTGTGTAGGAATCGACTCATGATCGGCTGAGTGGAGGAGGAGTCACCGTCTGCACAGTCTCCCTGATTGGGACCAATTTTGGTTCCAGTCGGGGTATACTTTTTTGTCCAACTTTCTCCGAATTAAATTCCGTTTGTACCATTGCGATCGGACTGTTAAACTCTATCCAACTATATAATTTTTATATTTATTTGTAATACTTTTTCCGACATCATATTTTTTGGGTGTTTGACTTTGACAGAGTAAAAATTGATTTAGTTGATCTTTATTCAAAAAGGTTTCTCACATTTAATTCATATCATTTGTTCGAATGATTTATTTCAACAAATCATTTCAATATTCACATTCTAAACAAATTTTTTATTTACTCTTGATTTGGGTCTGTACTCAGGTTCCCAATCAAGACCACACATATAGTCCACATATTGGATTTATCTCTATGAGACTTATCCAGATTTTGATATTAGATGTCAAAACAAATTTAATATCGGCCCAAAGCCCAACAATAATTTATTTTAATTGAAACAATTGTGATTAATTGATTATTTATTCATTAATAATTCTAGGGTTGGAAGCCAATTGTGATTAATTCAGATCTTCTCAAATTTCAGAGAAAATGAAGATTGTTGGCGCTAATATCCATTTCCAGAAGTTGGAAGCCAAGTGCTCCTCATCAATGTTCTATCAATCCTATCTGGAGATGATTGCTGCTCAAGAGCTCTCCGAATTTCTTCATATGGAGATTCGATTCAAGTATGAGAACGAAGTTCTTGAATTCTATAAAAATGGAAAGGTCAAGATTGTCAAATCAAAGAAGGACCCACAAAGGACGATTCAAGTCATCAATTCCACTGTTGGAGGGACAAAAGTGAAGCTTTCGCAGAAGAAATTGGGAGAAAAGCTTCACCTTCCCAATTCTGGAGTTGAAATTGGGAGACTTCCAGCCAAGAATCTGGATTGGAGCATTATTGGAATTTCTGGGCAAAATCCCTCTGGCCCAGCAAAGAAAGCTCATCTGAACAACGACTACAAGCTAGTCCTTGAACTGGTTATCGCATGCCTCGAATGTGGAAGTGGAGGACATGCTGATGACATCACCCAAGAGAGGGCCTTCATCATCAATGCCCTCATTACCAAGTCTAAGGTAAATTGGGCTGCTCATTTCTTCAATTCCATCTCAAAGCACGTGGGAAAACCCAACCAGAAATACCTTTGTCAAGGTCTGTAGATTGGACATATCTTGGAGTCCTTGGGTGCTGCTTCTGAAGGAAAGAAGTATGAAGCCAGATATTGGCTGTACTATCTGTCTTCCAAAGGGGAAAACAGAGCTGGTGCTAGCACAACTGCAGAGGAAAGTTCTTCAGACAATGTCCTTATCATGAGTCTGAACAAATCAGTAAAGAGGAATCAAGTGGTGTCTCCCTCTCCCAGTGCTAAAGTACCACAGAATCTTGCTCCAATCAATCTTGAAGAAGAAGAAAAATCTCTGACCAAGGAGAACTACAAAGGAAAAAGAAGAGGAAGATCACCTCTCCCTCAACATCTGGACATGTCAATCCGGATGAGTTGAAGGAGAAGGAACCAACTGAGGAAACCTCTGCTCACAACCGGAATCCTCAACAACTTGAAGAAGAAATTTCTAAAGTTCAGAATTCTCCAACTTCCTCACAACCTCAAGTAGATGATGCTGAGAATCAATTCTGGCAGCTCTACTATGACTGGAGAGCTTGGAAAGTTGGAAATTCAGCAGAACAGTTGCTGAGTTGGGACCAGCAATTGAAGAATGAGAAGATCATCAAGAAATGCTTAGGTCTGCTAGTCAACTATTGCTGTGAGCAAATCCTGGATGTTGACTATGTATGGCAAAGGAACTATGAAGATTTGCATCTGGAACACTTGGTCACCTCACCAATTTCAGAGTTTGAGGTGGATGATGAGGATCCTGCAGTATACAAACCAGTCCTCTCAAAAACCACAGAAGATCAGGTGGTTCTCACTTCTGAAGCACAAGCTAACTTGGAAACAACAGCTGAGGATTTCCAAATATTTCCGGAAGCCTCATCTGCCTTTGAAACTATTCCACCTGAAGCTGAAGTCTCTACACCAAAACAGAACCAGGAAGGATCAAATGAAGAATTCCAGCAACTTCTCCATTCTGAAGCTTTAGAGATTCTCACAAATCCTTGTGAGATCACCAATCCTACTGAAGTAGAAATCCCGGAGGAGTCAACAGAAAATCTGGAGATGTCCAAAACTCCAGAAACAAATGAAGCTCAAGAAGAGCAAGCTGTAGAAGCCCAGAGAAGTTCTGCAGAAGCTGAGAAGGAAACTCAAATGGCAGAACTGGAGGCCTCCAAATCTCCAGTAGCCATTTTTGAACAACAGAATGAAGCAGAAGAAAGAGACTCCCTCTCTCGGGATATATCAAACTTCACACTTGGGGAAGCAGACGAAGAATCTGAAAGAACCCTGAAGATCAATGATGAAGAAGATGTACAAGATGATGCTGAATCTCTTTGTAACACCCTAATCCGTCCAGGTCTGCAGCCCCTTTGGGACTAAAGTATTTAACTTGGTAATCGTAAAAATTTAAAACTTTTCAAACACTTTTATTTATCATAATAATATTTTTCATAACACATACAGTACGGAGTATTCAACAATATTGCGGAAGCGAATTTAATTTTGACATATCATAAATCATTTCAAACTTGTCACATCCATCCCGACAATCTCGCCCCATCTGCCGCCAGGATCACATTGTGCTTTCTGCTTACCTGCGTGTAGCAAATAAAACACACTACACGCTCAGCGGTAAAGCTGAGTAAGCATATCTAATGCGTCGAACATCCATATAAACTGAATCTAAATTCATAATCAAATCATTTGATATCATGCACACAATGTTCATTTAAGACATTCACAGTTTTGGTATTGTTCAGTTCATACCAACACATTTTATTCAATTCAGATACTATTTCAATAGTGCTCTTAAATTATTCTTAATCTAAGGCCAGATCATAACAACGCTCTTAGTTATTCTTAGTCTAAGGCCAGATCATAATAATGCTCTTAACTATTCTTAGTCTAAGGCCAAATCATAATAATGCTCTTAGCTATTCTTAGTCTAAGGCCAAATCATAATAATGCTCTTAGCTATTTTTAGTCTAAGGCCAAATCATAACTTCCATAACCAGATTCTTTTAAGGTAATTATTGATCAGACACTTAAACTATCATAAGTTTAAGGCAATTGATTTCGGACACTTAACTGCAGTCAGTTAAGGCAATCAGACACTTAAACTATCACTAGTTTAAGGCAAATGATTCGGACACTTAACTGTAGTAAGTTAAGGCAACAACAATATAGCGATTGATCAACATTAGATCGGGCATTCCCAAACGAGTGATCCTCTAGTTTGGTCTATGAATCCCATTTATGCATTTTTATCTAATTCATCAAATGTTCATGTTTTCATAAGCCTGTTCTAATACAAGATCTATTCTAGAGGTCTTCTAGATAGCCTTAACATCAATTAACTAATAGGTATATCTTAGAGTTCTTCTAGATACCGTTTAACAATACAAATCGTTTAATAATTATCAATATATTCATTACTCTCATGGCTGAATCATCAATAATAGTTCATTATTCATGATCATCCATAATAATCATTCATCATAATCATTAATCAACATAACAATTGATAACAAATAGCGGTCTAGTTTTGAGTGTTAACACTCTAACTTACCGTCATGCATCACATAATGTTTTATATGCCTAAAACATCATTTTTATTATACAAAATCATATTTGTATTCTTCATAATTAATTGTTATCAAAAATAGGATTTTAGAGCATATTTTCAGGAATATATTTTCGTAGCAGGATCTGTAATTGAGGAAAATAATTTAAAATAATCATTTAATTTATAAAAATTGATTTACATAATTTTAAATAATCCATTAATTCATAATAATTGATTTTTACAATTTAAATAATCAATTAATTCATTATAATCAATTTTTACAATTTAAATAATCAATTAATTAATTTTAATCGATTTTTACAATATAAATAATCGATTAATTCATAAAAAATCGATTTTTACAATTTAAATAATCCATTAATTCATAATAATCGATTTTTACAATTTAAATAATCAATTAATTCATAATAATCGATTTTTACAATATAAATAATCGATTAAATGGTACTGACTTCGAACCACTGATCTGAATAAAATTCTAATCAATTTTTATTAAGTAAATAATCGATTTTCGGCCACTGTTCATCATCTTCTTCCTCGGGTCAGTTTTAACATTATCATTTTTTATCACCAAACTTCAATTTAATTATATAAAAATGTTCTCCAATGTTCACAGATCATTTTAGAGTCATTAATTTGTAATTTTAACAACAATTTAATTGTTTATGATTCTTGGTTCTTCAAACATGTCAAACACAAAACTCAACCAAACGACCGTTTATGAACGTAGAAACGATCTATACGAACATTCTAGTCACTAGATATATCTACGTGCTTACCTCGAAGGTAAATGAAGGTTTTGAATATTTTCCGGCGAAACTTCCGGCGAGATTTGTGGCTAGCTCCGGCAACTTCACAACAAAATGGCAGCACCAGTGCACTTCTCTCTCAACAAGGAACAGAATAGAAAGAAATATGGAGTGTTTTAATGAAGAATTGAGTAAGATTGAATTCCTTATATAGAGAAGGTGAGAGGGAAGAAGACGCAGGATGATGATGATGGATTGGCTAGTGCGCTGGGAGGCGCCGATGGAATAGGTCTCTGATTGGGACCAATTTTGGTTCCAGTCAGAGTACACTTTTTGGTCCAACTTTCTCCGAATTGAACTCCGTTTGCACCGTTGCGACCAGGCAGTCAAGCTCTATTCAACGACATAGGTTTTGTATTTATTCGTTATACTTTTTCCGATATCATATTTTTGGGTATTTGACTTTGACAGAGTCAAAATTGATTTGTTTGACCTTTACTATAAAAGGTGTTATATTCAATTCATATTATTTATTCTTATGATTTATTTCAATAAACCATTTCAATGTTCACATCATAATTAATTTCTTCATTTATTCTTGATTTGGGTCTGTACTTAGGTTCCCAATCAAGACCACACAAATAGTCAATAAATTGGATTTATCTCTATGAGATTTATCCTGATTATGATATGGGATATCGAAACATATTTTTATCGGCCCAAAGCCCATAACAATTTATTTTAACTAAAACAAATTTGATTTATTTTAATAATTATCTATTAATAATTCTAAGGTATGTTTTGGGGCGTTACACTCTTCCTATGCAACTCTTCCAAAGAACTCTCTCTTCTCATCACGTAAACAATTTCCATTTCCATAGCCCTTCCATTCCTACTCTTCCGGATGAGGTACCGGAAATCTGGACAAAGAAGGTCCAAGGGCTGATTGACTCAGCCCTAGCATCTCAACATGCCTCCTTTAGGCAAGAGATAGAGCAGATGGAAGCCAGGCAAAACAAACTGATTGAGAAATCCGAAGAAACACATTGCACCAATCTCAAGGAGATAAGCAAATCAGTGAATAAGACTCTAGAGATCTTATCTCTATTGAGTAACACTGTGAGCAACACGATGGAGACATATGCATCTAATAGTTATATTCAACTCAAGGAGGCTAACAACATCAAAGAGCAAGTAGCAAATGTCACAATCAGTCTACAAAAACAAATGTCCATTCTCCAAATGGACATCAGAGCAGCTCTGGCAGTGTCTTCAGCAAATCAAGTAGTAACCAAAGACTACTTGAAGGTAATCATTGACAATCAGAAGGAAGCACACAAACTATACAGACTTCTTACCACAAATTCTGGAAATCGCAAGATGGAAGTGGTTCTTCAACAACACAGTCCATCCTTGATTCCAGAGCTCCCCATTGCAGTCAAAGAAGGAGAAGTCTCTTACATTCCTACACATCTAAACTTGACTGATCTAGTCCTTGAAGCTCAGAGAAGCAATCCAGAAAACTCAACACAGCGCTTATCCAGCTCCGGATTGGATGGAACAGAGGCTGTAGGAACAATTGCTGCTCACTTCTCAAATGAAAATCAAACAGAGGAGAGACGGAACAACATGAGGCGCATCAAAGAACTATGTGGAAACATGCAAGGCATCAGGGAGATTGCCGAATCTTCAAAGCGCAAGAAGCACTGAAGGCTTTTTTCATCAAATGAGGGGGAAAGTATGTGAAAACATTATTTTGCTTTGATGAAAACACCTTCTTATTTAAACATTGCTCTACTGGTTTAAACTTTGCCTTAATATTTCTCTTAATTGTGCTCACTATGCTTGATTATACCTAATTCAAGTATGTTTTTGAGATTTATTCTTAGCGCATACATTCAGGGGGATTGTAATTCAGGGGGAACTTAACTAGTTTTTGGCTAACAATTGCTTTTGGCAATGAATTATTGATAAGCTCTAAGCAATGGAAGACGGATATCTCAGTTTTGGGACTAAAATTGGAAATCTCCGATTCAGGTACTTTACAAAATCTGTCTTCTTAAACTAAGCTTCAGTCCTTAATTCATTTCCAACAAGCTCTAAAAGTACTGGTCCTTAGGATGTTTAGAATGTACAGGACTTTGGAAAAATAGTACCACTTTTCTTTTAAAAATAAAATTCATATTTGTTTTGCTACTACCTCGTCCTAAGTAGAAATTAGAACTATAGGGAATGAAAAATGATAGCCTTATTTTGGGCCTTGAGAACCCAATAGGAATAATTTCCCTTTAGTACATAGTTTTCTTTTCTTTTTGGGTCACTCTTTTGGGCTTAGCCAAATTGAAACAGTTATGGTTCTCAAACCAAACGAAACTGATTTTCAAATTGGAACAGTTTCAATTCATTGGTAATTGGTAAAAGATTCCTTCCACTTTTCAACTTCTTGGAAGTTGAAACTCTTTCACTCTCACCGTTCCATCTACCCAATTAATGGAACCCGTGAACCTCCCCTCTCTCTACCTCCTCTCCTATTTAAATCAAGATATCTCAATCCATTCCTATCACAAACAGCTCTTTCAATATGAAAAGTCTTCAAACTCACTGTCTAAGAAACACACCAAGAAAAATATCCTTAATGGAAAAAATTTTCTTTCTCACCCTCATAGACGGCAATGGAAGAAGCCTATTGAGAAGAAAAGACTTTCAAAGTCTATGGTGAGAATCTTGGCAGTAGAGAAGGTCTATGGTGAAAATCTCGTATTTTTCAAGATTACACCATACACCTTCTCTGGAACAACACTCTCTCTATCTTTCTTCTTATTTTGAGAGATGTGTTGCTTCCAAGATCTTAAATATCCACTTTGGATGTTAAAGATCTATCAAACGCAACGCCAACCGCTCCGCCAAGCAGAATCTGCTGAAGCTGAAAACGGTCAATGGCGGAAGAGATCACAAAATCTCAAGACAAGACTTGGTTTAGGAATTATTGTAATTTGAATTGTATTTGTTTAAGATTTTTTGTTAACAAGCTGTATATTATGAGAAACTAAAAGAGAATTACAAAATTAGTTCTAAGTACAGCGACCGGAACTCTTAAACACTTATTTGTCATCAACAAAAAGGGGGAAATTGTTGGGAAAAAATATCATAGATTTTGATGATGATGTATTTAGAATGTAATAGGGACTTTAGGTCTCCCCATATATTCAATGTAATTTTTAGAAATATTGTTAAAACCAAGTTCTTGAGATTTCCAATTAAGTTGTGATATTTCCTTAAATGGTTTGATGCCTGAAGACTTAATCAAATTCAAAAATTTTGGAAATTGGATATCTTTATCGGAAATATCAAAGACAAGTAAGGATTTCTCAAGGCAAACAAAAATCCTCCTATCTGAATATTACATGAGAACCGGATGTCTCATTACAACCCGCTGAAGGCTAAGTCAGAAGACTAGCGCGGATTTCCTTCTCACCAGGAAGACTGAGTATGACTCTTCCGAATTTGTCAGCTAAGAACCGGATGCCTAAGGGAAGACCGAAATTCTCAAAAAGCGGAAAAGTGAGAAAAGACTTAGAAAATTATCTAAGTCTTGAATGAAGAAATTCTACCCGTTGGTAAGGAAAAATCAATCTCTTGATTTTCAACGGCTAGATTGAAGATAATTATGCTGATTCAAGAACAAATGACTCGAAGACAAAGTCTGGACCTCTAAGAATTGAAGAACCTGTCCAGAATTCCTAAACAAGCACTAGAAGACAAACAGAGTAAAGTTCTACAGTCCAGAATACTTGAACAACAGCTAGACGACGGACTCTATGGAAAAGGAATCTCTCCTTTAACAATTGGGTATGTCCAAACACCCATTCCAATGAGGAATCTTCAAATCCCAATCTTCATTCAAAATTGAAGCTAGCAAATGCAACGGATAGTCTATTTTGATTCAACGGATAGATTATCCAATCCAGCTATAAATAGTATCCTTGGAAGACTGGGGAAATATAGACAATAACTCATCAACAATAAGAAGAACAACCACAAAGAGGCTACCTCATTCACAGTTAGCCCAAAAAGCTTGATAAAGAGAGATTTCTAAACTCCTTATCCAGAAGCAAACTTCTCCTCCTTCCAAAAAGCTATAGTGTAAATACTTGAAGGTTTCCTTGCCTCAAGTACCACACCACGTTGAAGGATACAACTTTTGATCAAACTTATTGATTGAAAGGGGGTAGGTCAACTTTCTTACAAGTTGGTCATGCAAGTCCTATTGTTCGGAGCTTGCAGTTGTTGAAGAAGCGTGACCTTTGAAGGAACAACAAAGCCAGCACGAGTGCAGTAGCAACATTGGCCTTGCGAAGATATACCGTGCAGAAATTCACACAAGTGTAATTGTTGGTTCATTATTCAACAACCAACTACATAGTGGATTTTGAAGACGTAGAAGGATTACCCCACCTTCGAACCTCGTTAAAGTTTGCGTGTCTCTCTCTTTTATCTTTATTCTTACTTGCAATTATATTAACTGAGAAAACTAACCCATCCATATTGATTACTGTTACTCTACCCACCAACTTCCGCACATAATCTAAAGTTCACAAGAACTCTAGATTAACACTCATTTTCACGTTCTCAAAAGAAACGAAAAAGTTTTTAAATTTGTAACAAAGTCTATTCACCCCCCCTCTAGACTTTGTAACTCACCACTTCGGGACCACCAGAAAGCATGGTCGTAATCATCAAACCACAAATGGATAGTCAGCCAATTACAGATAAGGAAGAAATCAATTTCGCAATCAAGGCTAATGACGTGGATCTGCTGAGGAGGCTTCCGCCACCACCCACCTATCTAAAGTCTCCTCCATATATCCTGTTGCCACCAAGCCGCAGGGATGAGTCAAGGATCCTGGACCTTGACCGAGCGAAAATTCAAACAAGGTGGTATCAGAAGAGAGTCAAAAGGGCTAAACTTTCTGACTCTCGGATCGGAAAGTCACGGAAAAAGTGGCTAAGGCGTCAAGCTACGGACGTTAAAGAAGCGCTTAACGGGAGGCAACCCGTCACTCAAATAACTAAAATAATTAAATAGATTTTATTTATTATTTGTGAGTTTCTACTTGCCGCACCAGTTTTGGGGGCAAGAGTTATTTTGTTTGTTTTCTTTGATTTTGCAGATGAGAGACCCGTAGGGAATACCTTACAGAGGAAGCAAAGAAGAGGTCCAGCACGTGGTGAAAACAAAGAGTTTCTACCATCTTCGTTGCTCATTGATCCAGCAGTCCTGGTAGAAGTTAGCTACTGAGAGGATATTGACTTCCTCAGTAAAGTCTCTTTTTTCTCTACTATTTTGAACATGATTTGGATGCTTGATTGATTTTTATTTTGGAATTTCACAACATGACTCTTAAAACCATTTTGAGAATATTTTATGCATTATTTCATATTTACATGTTATGGTTATCTATTATTTTAGTCTTCATTGTTGAATCTTGTAAGTATTGAGATAACTTAGTAATTGCATGTGGGCATTTCAACCATTAACTCCAATTCCAAAACACTCTTAACCACGAGGGCGCGGTTCCGTTTAAGTGTGAGGAGGCAAGAGTTCCTGGTTGAAATGATCTTTTTAGGAATTTTTTTGTCTATATATTTGTAGGAAAGGATTTTTATAGAATAGTCATTAGTTTTAATTGTTTGTTTAAAACTTTAGTTATCACCCGTAAAATTGGAAATTAAAATTTTTTTTTGTCAAATTTCAATTTTTACTCTAACCTTTTGGGAATGTTTTCTAAAATGGTTTGGGATAAATCCACAATTTACTAGAGTTTTTAAGATCAATCAATTTTTAAGTGCTTTATTGAAAATCTTTTTTCTGATGCTTTTAGGAGTATCTGTTGTTTCTTGAAAAGAGTTATTTTCAAAGTATAAGGGGTGACGTTTCAAAGTATGCTTTGGTGAGACCGAGATTCTTGTTTTAGACAAAAAGCAGTTGGTTCCATGTCAATTGTTGAGGCTTGGTGAGTATGCCAAAAAGCACGTGGTTCTATATTGCGTGATGAGGCCTTTTGAGTGTTAGAGTCAAAAAGCATGCGGTTCTATGTCGTGTGATGAGACTTTCCAGAGTGAATATCCAAAAAGCTCGTGGTTCTATGTCACGGGATGAGGTTATAATTTTTTCTCGTGTCAACATGACAAAGTTATGCCAAAGAAAATTAAACCCTTACACTTTGACAAATACTTTTGCAAGAACATGTTTTCCAATTTAGCCATTAAAAGATTATTTGATCTTTAAGGTACTCTTACAAATGTAGTTATCCCAAAGAAAGCTTGGAAAATTTTGGTTGTTTAGGTTGGTGTAAAAATATTGGTTTGACAAAATTCTTTTACATTTCTAACAATATGGGTGAGAATCTAAAGGTTCATTCCTTCTTAACAAAAAGGTTGATCACTATCTTACTTCTTCTTTCCTTCATAATATGTAGCTTAAACCTTTCCTCTCCAACTATTAATTTGCCTTTATACTTTTAATTATTCAATTTGTTGCTTGAGGGCAAGCAACATTTAAGTGTGAGGAATTTGATAAGTCCGTTTCGTTCTTATCATTTACATCATATTCTAAACATTCTTGCACGTAAATAGCATTTAATCATCTCAAAAAAGTGTTTTCAATGAATAAAACTCTCATTTTCGTTCTAAGAGTCATAAAAAGAGATTCCACATGAATTCATCATAAACCATCCATTTTATGTTGAAACACTTGAGAAAAAGGGAATCAATCATCAAAGGATCAAGATTTAGACTTGAACGAGCTTCCGGGAGGTCAAAAAACATTGTTCGGGGCCAAAACGGAGCGAAATTGGGCCGAAATCACGAATTAGCCGCGAAGCCCAAACGGACCAGGACCTAAGGCGTCCAACTTGGATGCTTGGCCAAGTTGGACGCTTTGGCTGGATTGCAATCCAAGGAAGACACGTGGCAAAACCTGGTTGGCCGGAACAGCTCAAGCGTCCCGATCTGGACGCCTGGACTTGGACGCCTCGGTCTCTATCCTATAAATACAGCGCAATTCACCTCATTCCATCAACAATCATCAATCTCATTCTCGGGAATTGAGCTCTGTATTTTAGTTCCAAGTTCTAGTTTAGCATAGTAGTAGTTTAGAATAATTTTTTTTGGAAAAATTCTGCTCCCGCTCTGTTCAATTCCACTTGTACGGAAGTTGTAAGTTTCCTTTATTTAATAAAATGTTGTTTTAATTTATGTTTGCATAGTATGAGTTAGGGTCTGGATCTCTGGGTCCAGACTAGTTTGGTTGTTTATTTTTGATGTTAAATTAATGTTGGAATGATTAGTCCATTGTTCTTGCCTTATTTGGTTAAATAAACTCGCAAGATTTAATTGGCCATTTACTGAGAAAATATTGTAAGCCGAGTGGCTATGATATTCAAGTGCAACAGATTAAGTACAAATCTAGAAATGGATGAGTAATAATAGAAATATTATTATTCCAACTCTTAATTAAATATGATAAAATAAATCCAAATGATGTCCAAACCCTGTAACACCCCAACCCGTGTAACCCGAACCGACGAGTTAGCGAATCGGGTTGTCACTAATTTGGTATTCACATGCACAATATTTTAAAAACATTTGGAAATAAAACAAACATTCATATTTATTGAAAACAATCTATCGTTTAATCGGAGTAAATAACTGAAACGTTGCGGAAGCCTTTAAAAAACAACATTCAACATTCTGGTAATTTAAATAAATAAATCCAACAAACTTATTTAATTAAAATAAAACAGCTTCGGTCATCCACCGGCGTCACGCTTCACTGTCCTCCAGGCTGCTCCTCATCAAATCCTTGATCCCTACCTGTAAAAATAGGGAGAGTGGAAGTATCTAACGCTAAAACTAACTCATAGACTAGCACCCATCAATATATAATCAAACAATATCAGAAGAATCAGCAAATATCATTATCCAACTGTACCACTATATACCCTTATGATTCAGTTTAATTTTTATGCATTCTTACTCCATCTGCCTGCTAGATATAATCCAATTCATACTTACGGGACTAATGGAATCCAGGCTCTCACCCAAACCCACACTCATAACTCCAAAGCTCTCGCAATGGAGGGGGTTGAGGCCCCCGCTGGCTCTCGCCAGGGGTCAATGACCACCGTGCACACTTTTTTAACCCTCGAGACCACCAGATTAACGACGTCACCCGCGTGACCTTGCTTCTAATGCCGATCTGATTACTTATTTCTAATTCACAACTCAACTAAGATTTGACTGGATACACTAGGTGACATATTTCACAATTCTATTCAATATACAATTTATTACCAATTCATTATTTTATAAATAATGGACTCTATTACGGTCAAAGTACGCAGTAGGACCAAATTGTAAACTATTTAGAAAAACTAAAACTCTTGTTCTGAAAACCCTCCTGTACCGGAAATCAGTAGCAACGTACTCCAACGGTGAAAACAGGCGGCGACCAGGACGAACTCCCCATCGGCGGCCAAACAAAATAGGGCAGAAAAGAACGCGCAATAAAGCAGGAAGAACACGCAATAGAAAAACAGGACAGGGCAGAAGAAGAGAAAGAACAGAGACGGCTAGACTTGCAGAGTTCCGATCAATAATCCAAATTCCCAAATTTTAAACAAATTCCAAATTCAACATAGCCAATCAAACCATCCAATAATCACATTCACGAATTCAACGTCAATTGAATGAAAACATATTAACAAATCCTAATCTATGAATCAATCTTAACGAGAGATAAATCACTCACCTCAATGGAATTGATGAAGAAATCACAAATAATCCCCATCTAGATTCCGGCGGAAGCTCCGGCGAAGTCCTCTTTTCCGGCGACGTCTCAGGTTGCTTGATCGACAAACTCCCTTGGTTTCGTCGCCAATGGAGAAGAAGAAGAGTCGTGATGCCTAATAGAGATGGGAATGCGAGGCGCAGTGTAATACCCCGTATCAAGATGGGAATGGGAAAAACTCAAAAAAGAGTGATAGTACTACTCATACCAACAAGGTGCATCTTTTTTTCGAGAGCTCATCACCTAGAAACTCCAAGGTTAAGCGTGCTTGACCTGGAGCAATGCTAGGATGGGTGACCCCCTGGGAAGATTTCCTTGGGCGCGCACGAGTGAGGACAAAGTGTGCGGGAAAGACTTGTGTTGGTTTGTGGGGACAGTCTACAATCCTATGAGCGAACACTTACGGCCAGGGTGGGGGCCGGGGTGTTACACGCAGTATATACTCCGTATTTAAAGAGTGCGGCCAAGGATTAAGAGTAATAGGTTTGATAATAATATTATTATATTAAAAAAATCCTTTTATTTATTGATTGCACTACAACGTCTATTTTACTCATCACGGTTTATACGTATATCTAAATTTAATAAACTATATATCGTTGGTCACCATTTTACAAGATCTTCCCGAAAACCTAATTTTTAATTAAAATGGTCAACTTACAAATAATTCATATTTTGAAGTTAATAAATAATATATTTATTTTTATTAAACTAACGGCTAACTACTAAGCCAGTTTCCAGGGCGTTACACCCTAGGTCCAGATCTATACTTATTCTATGTGAAATTTTTTTTTTACTCAGCTCTTTTTATTCGTTCCGAGAAGACTTTCATGAACCTATCCAAGCCTTCGCCTAGTTAGAGGTATTAAACTAATTCCCTTTGTCCACTCCTCGAGAGACATGACACTCGAAGAGAAAACTAACCCTTTACTAGGAAGGTCTACTACCCGAAAAACTACAATCATCAGACCTTCATGCGCTCAAGAAGACTTACGCCAACAAGGATCTCGTGAGGAAAATTCTGCGGAGTCTCACACCCGAATGGAGATCAAAGGCTGACGCAATCTACGAATCCATCAGAGTCTCTAACGTCACCATCGACGGGCTAAGAGGTAACCTCAAAACTTATGATCTACTATTCTAACCCCGTCTTTGGATGAACAAAAGAAGAAAGGAATAACGCTCAAAGCAACCAAGGAGACCATGGAAGAAGTCTCAAGCGATGACGACAACGAGTTCGGACTCGTCATCAAGAAATTTCACAAATTCATGAAGAAGGAATTTGAACGGAAAGGAAGAAAGCACGACGGTCCCCCGAAGTGCTATGTCTTGTTAGAATAATAGACCAACGCGAGAAGGGGGGCGAATAGCGTTTGATCGTAGAAATCGCAGGAATTAAAAAACTTAAAAGAGATGTAAAGAGAAGAGTAAGAGGCACACAATATTTACCCTGGTTCACCACAACTTGTGGCTAATCCAGCCTCCCGAGAGACTCTCTCGAGCCACACTACTATCGCGTTAAGCTTAACAGTGCTTAACAAACCCTTACAACTTGAGAGTTCGAGTCTCACAAACCTCAACGAATCCTTCAATGGAAACAACCCTTCCTTTGAATCAACCGAGAGAAATACTTTCTCTCAACGTGTCTAGGAACACAAATACACTCAAGAACGAGACTCTCTTATAGAGTAGATAATGAGTAAACTAAGTACGCTCAAGAACAACTGAAACTTCACACGTATTGGCTCTAAAAAGCTATGGAAATAGATGTTGTTTGAATGCAATGAAAGTAGGAAAATTGTGAAGTGAATTGATAAGAAAAGCAGACCCAAACACCCCTTTTTATAGTGCCAAAATAGGCTCCAACGGACCAATACATTAAAGGGGTGATTGGCTTGATTTATGGGCTTGAATAAATTGTGCATCTGCAGGATATTGGCTTCCCAGCGATGTATGGTTTCTACCCATCGCTGGTAGGCCAATTTTCCTTCAGTTTTGAAGCCAACGGTCACGTACCCATCGACGGATACAAGTTTCCCATCGCTGGGTGGGAGGTTGACTTCCAAACAAGGAAAGAATCAACCTTAAATGACTTCCAACGGTCATGCCTTCCCATTGATGTTTTAGCCTTCCCATCGCTGGGTTCCCATCGATGGGGTAAAGTCCCCATCGCTGGGTAAGGTCGTTCTCCCTTGTGTTGATGTTGGACCAAGGCTTTAACAGCGATGGGTAGAACTTCCCATCGCTGTTTGGCATGGTTCTAGAACTTCGTTGAGCTAGAGGACCGCTTACCCATCGATGGGTAGTTCCTCCCATCGCTGGGTAGGTGGTTAGTCAAAAATCAATGGTTTTTGCCTGAACCACGGCCTAGCCAACCGATGCAAAAACCGACTGAAAAATCCAAAGTTCTCCAAAATAAAAACCAAGTGTTTAAAACACTTATTTGATGTATTTGGATAAGAAATCAAGTGAGACACTTTAAAAACCACGTCATTTGGGTAAAAACCACGGCTAGCCAAGTTTATGCCGTTTTACGTGGTTTTTGCCAAATGACCAAAAACGAAAGGTGGTTTTCAAGGTGTTTTTGTTGGAGAACTGTTTAAACATGCCAAGTAGTAAAAACCAATCATAAAATGTTGAAAACCACTTGGTTGGTTCGGAAGCCAAAAACAAATGCCGAAAAACAGAATGCCAAATGCCTGTTTCTAAAAACCGAACGCCGGATGGCTTGGTTTTTGGTTTGGGCGAACACCAAGTGTTTTTAATGTTTTAAACATGTTTGAAAGACATTTTTATGACGTAAGAGATGCAATGAAAAGATTTTAGCCTAAAGAGCTAAGGTGTAAAGATTGGGTCGGTCTTGATCACAACAAAGACCGACTCAACGATACTAAGACTATGGTCTTCGTTCTTGGTCTTCGTTTAGCTCTTGTTCTTATCTTCGTTCTTCGCCTTGTATATTCACTTTGTGTCTTGATCACGGCGGTTTGACATTATCAAAACCTATCACAAAAACGAACACGGCTTTAGTACGAAAATGTGACAAGCCCGTGTTTCAACAATTTCCCCTTTTTTGATAATGGCAAACAAGACGAGGTTATGCATAGGAGGATTAGTTTAAGACCAAAAGAGATGTTCCCCCTTAATAAATGCAATTTTATTTTCAATAAAGTATTTGTGATGAAATAAAAAATTCCCCCTCAATTTATGCATAACCTTTATATCTTCCCCCTTTTGACATTAACAAAAAGAATTAAAAGTAAACTTTTATTCATTAAAGAGAAGGGAAATGCGGAATACAACGGAATGGAAATTAACAAAAAAGTACAGTCATATTTTAAAAAAGAAGGAAAGAAGGGAAGAGTCTAGGCATCGGCGTCCCCGTCCTCGTCCTCGTCGTCATCCTCATCGTTCTCGACGTCCATGGGATTGCCGTCGAATGTGTCCTCAAAGTCAGCCTCGTCGGGAGAGGAGGACGGAGCAAAGGAGTCATCGTCCTCATCCTCGCCCTCAAAGTTTTGGCCGAGGATGGTGCTATCAAAGGGCGGCGGGACGTAGTTGATGCCGCGGAAGAACGTTGTCATGTCGTGGTGTTGGCATTGCAGCGTCCAATCCATCCGCTCCATGTACTGCCCCATGTCGTCCACCGTGAGGGTTAGCCGATTCAGGGTGTCGGCTATGGACTGCAACGAGGCCCGGGCGGGAGCGGGGGCAGGGGCACGACTTCGTCCGACGCCGAATTAGTCTCTGGACTTCTTCTTGAAGGTGGTGTCAGCGATGACCCACAGCTTCGTCATCTTCGTGCTTGGCCCGGCGATGTGGATGTCAGCGGAGACGATGAGGTCCATGACGAGGAAGGCGTATGGCAAGCTCTGCTTGGTGGCAATGGAGGCGCAATCCGCCATGTGAATCATGACGAATTTCGCCCAGTTGATGGAGGCGCCGTGCATGATGGCGTGAATCGCCTTCAAGTCCTCGTTGAAGAGCGAGGTGTGGCTGCTGTCCCCGGGGCAAAGAATTCGGGTGATGAGGTAGAGAAGGAGGCGCTTGTCTGGTGGGGCCGAGTGGATCGTCGGCGCGCTGCTGTGGCGGATCAAGTTGGTGATCCCAAGCTCGTGAATGACGACCGCCTCGTTGTTGAGGATTCAATCGTCGCCACCGTACATCGCGATGTCGTCACCGCGGATGGGCAACCCTGCGATCCGTGCAAATGTCGGCAAGTCAATCTCTATGTCGTAGAGATTCATGCTGCTATAGATGGTGTCCCCGTCACGGCGCAGATTTGAATAGAAGGCCCGGACATAGGCGGGATTGTAGGAGGTGCGGCTTGTGGGGACGAAGGGCCACAAACCCGACTCTTTGAGTTAATTGTCGAGGTCGTGGTACCCTTTGTCTTGGGGGTACAGCTCGGGTAGCACGCGAGGCGGAGAGATCGGGCATTTGGCAAAGTGATTGATGAAGCGCGTGAGTTCTTCCTCCGACCCGAACTCAAGAAACGAGCCGTCTAGATAGGGGAACGGCTGAGGCGCAGAGCTTGAGGCTTCGACGGTGACCTTCTTCTTGGATGCCTTGCTTGTTGATTTTCCACCGGCCATTGTTGAGGCGTTTTTAAAGAAAGAGAGATGAAATATGTAGATTAGGATAAAGGAATGAGACTTTGATGTTAATGGTGTATTAAAATCATCAAAAAAGATGGATATATATAGGGAAGGGAGGATTTGGCCGATTGTATTCAAAAAATATAGCTATTGGGCATTTAATGTGGTGCCCAACGGCTCTGAATTTTTGAAATGCACCAGACTTCACAGCGATGGGTAGAACTTCCCATCGATGGGAAAGTTGCCACTGGAAAGCAAAGGAAAAATTCAAAGCTGCCTTCCCAGCAATGTTTGGATCCTCCCATCGATGGGAAGGTGGATTCTGGAAAGAGAAGATTAAATGACAGAAGCCTTCCCAGCGATGTTAATACCATCCCATCGCTGGGTTGGTGGCTTTTGGAAATCCGTTAAAAAATTTTTAAAAAATAGTGTCAAACACCCAGCGATGGGAGGAGGTTCCCAACGATGGGTGGGGAGGTTCTGGAAAAAATTTTAAAACGCAAGTCATTCACCCAGCGATGGGATAAAATACCCATCGATGGGTAAAGGGTTTCTGGAAATCCGTTAATTTTTTTTTTTTTAAAAATAGTCAATTACCCATCAATGGGAGAAAGTATCCATCGATGGGAAGAGGGGTTCTGGAAAAGGAGAACTTCCCTCCCAGCGATGGTGTAACCCACCCATCGCTGGTTCCCCCTGACTTTCGGATTCCTTCACCTCGAACCGTCCCTGCAAAAAAGAGTTAGAAAACCCTCCGACGCTCAAGTTAGTAAACGTTCAAGCATAGACAAAAGAGTGCACAAATTAGATCATCGTGGAGTCAAGGATTCCGAGTTCACTACGAATGCAGAAGAACGACTCTTTTTCTAAAGGTTTTGTGAAAATGTCGGCTAGTTGGTTGTTTGTTTCAACAAACTCAATTTCGACATCACCTTTGAGAACATGATCTCTAATGAAATGGTGCCTAATGTCAATGTGTTTCGTCCTTGAATGAAGAACGGGGTTCTTCGTCAAGCTTATGGCGCTAGTATTATCACAACGAAGTGGAATGTGACGGATACTAAGGCCATAGTCCACGAGTTGTTGCTTCATCCAAAGGATTGGAGCACAACAACTACCGGCGGCGACGTATTCCGCTTCAGTTTTGGATAACGCAACACTGACTTGTTTCTTACTAAACCATGAAACTAAAGACCTACCAAGTAAGTGGCAAGTCCCACTCGTACTTTTACGGTCCAATTTGCAACCGGCAAAGTCCGAGTCGGAATAACCAACGAGATGACACGAAGAGCCTTTTGGATACCACAGTCCAACGTTAACCGTGCCAACAAGGTATTTCATGATCCGTTTCACTACTGTTAAGTGTGATTCCTTCGGACATGATTGATACCTTGCGCAAAGGCATACGTTAAAAATGATATCCGGCCTACTAGCGGTAAGATAGAGAAGGGATCCGATCATACCTCGATACTTTTTGACTTCTACTTCCTTACCTTTCTCGTCTTTGTCTAGATGGTCGTACGTGCTCATCGGGGTCGCCATGGCTTTGGCGTTGTCCATTTCAAACCGTTTTAGGAGCTCCTTGCAATATTTAGTTTGGCAAATGAAAGTGCCATCTTTCATTTGCTTGACTTGGAGTCCCAAAAAGAACGTGAGCTCGCCCATCATTGACATTTCGAACTCGCTTGTCATTAACTTTGAGAATTCCTTACACAAAGACTCGTTAGTAGCACCGAATATGATATCGTCTACATAGACTTGAACCAAAAGGATGTTATTGTTTTTACTCTTGATAAAAAGTGTAGTGTCAACCTTTCCCCTATGGAACCCACTGTCCAAAAGAAATCTACTCAAGCGTTCGTACCAAGCACCAATTCCCAAACGTCATTCCGTTTGAATTGGTTTAGCTCCTCTTGCATGGCAAGGTCCAATGTTCATCGTTTATTGCTTCGAGAATGGTTGTAGGTTCAATTTGAGAAACAAAAGCCATGTGTCCTACGGTGTCCCTAAGTGAGTTACTAGTACTTACCCCACGGTTGATGCTACCGATTACCTGGTCAAGCGGATGGTTCTTGTTCGTTCTCCATGTAATGGGAAGCTCGGTTAATTCTTCTTCGTGTTCCTCTTGTTCTTCTTCTTCCTCTTGATTTTCTTCTTCACCTTGGTTAGTCTCTTGAGGTATCTCCCCAATTTGTGGCTGCGTGTTGGTGTATATTCCCGTTTTCTTCATCGTCTTCGACGTGTATTCTATCTAATGAATCTTCAAGATCATTACAAATATCCTTTCTCGCCAAGCGAGGATTATCTACTGAACCGACGCTGATAATTTTTCCCTTTCTATTATCTCCGAAGACTACGTTTCCTCCTTTAGCGGGTTTGATTTGTAGGAACTTGGATGCATCTCCGGTCATGTGCTTGGAGCATCCGCTATCAAGGTACCAAAGTACACTTGACGCCTTCAAGCACACATCTTGTATTTCTTCGGCGTGGTCTTCGTGTGCCATGAGACAAAGGTTGGCGGCTTCTTCCTCTTCTTGGTCAGTTGACACGTTGCCGGAGTCTCCACCCCATGAGATATAGGCACGTTGCTTTTTGAAGCCAGGTTTGTCCTTGCCGCTTTTGCCTTTTGGACACCTCGGCTTGATGTGGCCTATCTCGCCACAGCCATAGCACTTCGGGGGACCGTCGTGCTTTCTTCCTTTTCGTTCAAATTCCTTCTTCATGAATTTGTGGAATTTCTTGATGACGAGTCCGAACTCGTTGTCTTCATCGCTTGAGACTTTTTCTATGGTCTCCTTGGTTGCTTTGAGCGCTATTCCTTTCTTCTTTTGTTCATCCAAATACGGGGTTAGAATAGTAGATTCATAAGTTTTGAGGTTACCTCTTAGCTCGTCGATGGTGACGTTAGAGACTCCGATGGATTAGTAGATTGCGTCAGCCTTTGATCTCCATTCGGGTGTGAGACTCCGCAGGATTTTCCTCACGAGATCCTTGTTTTCCTCACGAGATTCTGGTCAGTACACTCGTTGATGATCTTTGAGAACCGATCGAACATGTCATCGATCTTTTCGCTTTCCTTCATCCTAAACATTTCGTACTCCTACGTTAGGAAGTCAATTTTGGCTTCCCGAACTTGGTCCGTACCTTCATATGTGACCTCTAGCTTGTCCCACATTTCTTTGGCGGTGGTGTAGCAAGAGATCTTGCGATAATCATCGGGGTTGACCGCGCAGTACAGCATGTTGATTGCCTTGGCGTAGTTCTCCACCTTTTTGATGTATTCGGCATCAAATTCGTCCTTGGTCTTTGGGACGAGTTTTTCACCGACCTTCTTCATAGGAGTTTCTTCGCCGTTTTTGATGACCAACCACAACTGGAAGTTGGTTGAGCGGATATAAATTCTCATCCGCTCTTTCCAATATCTGTAGTGGGTGCCATCAAAGAGTGGTGGCCTAGAAGTTGATTGACCTTCTCCGATCCCTGCGTAAAGATTTCTAGAAGAAGAACCCATGATCGCTTTTCTCTCAAACGGTTAAGTTTGGACGCGAGTTAGGCTCCGATACCAATTGTTAGAATAAAAGACCAACGCTAGAGGGGGGTGAATAGCATTTGATCGTAGAAATCGTAGGAATAAAAAATTTAAAGGAGAAGTAAAGAGAAGAGTGAGAGGCACACCAAATTTACCCTGGTTCACCACAACTTGTGGCTAATCCAGCCTCCCGAGAGACTCTCTCGAGCTACACTACTATCTCGTTAAGCTTAACGGTGCTTAACAAACCCTTACAACTTGAGAGTTCGAGTCACACGAACCTCAAGAACACAGATACACTCAAGAACGAGACTCTCTTATAGAGTAGATAATGAGTAAACTAAGTACGCTCAAGAACAACTCAAACTTCACACGTATTGGCTCTAAAAATCTATGGAAATAGATGCTGTTTGAATGCAATGAAAGTAGGAAAATTGTGAAGTGAATTGATAAGAAAAGCAGACCCAAACACCCCTTTTTATAGTGCCAAAATAGGCTCCAACGGACCAATACATTAAAGGAGTGATTGGCTTAATTTATGGGATTGAATAAATTGTGGATCTGCAGGATATTGGCGTCCCAGCGATGTATGGTTTCTACCCATCGCTGGTAGGCCAATTTTCCTTCAGTTTTGAAACCAACGGTCACCTACCCATCGATGTATACAAGCTTCTCATCGCTGGGTGGGAGGTTGACTTCCAAACAAGGAAAGAATCAACCTTAAATGACTTCCAACGGTCATGCCTTCCCATCGATGGTTTAGCCTTCCCATTGCTGGGTTCCCATCGATGGGGTAGAGTCCCCATCGCTGGGTAAGGTCATTCTGCCTTGTGTTGATGTTGGACCAAGGCTTTAACAGCGATGGGTAGAACTTCCCATCGCTGTCTGGCATGGTTCTGGAACTTGGTTGGGATAGAGGACCGCTTACGCATCGATGGGGAGTTGTTCCCATCGCTAGGTGGGTGGTTAGTCAAAAACCCATGGTTTTTGCCTGAACCATGGCCTAGCCAACCGATGCAGAAACCGACCGAAAAATCCAAAGTTCTCCAAAATAAAAACCAAGTGTTTAAAACACTTATTTGATGTATTTGTCTAAGAAATCAAGTGAGACACTTTAAAAACCACGTAATTGGGTAAAAACCACGGCTAGCTAAGTTTATGCCGTTTTACGTGGGTTTTGCCAAATGACCAAAAATGAAAGGTGGTTTTCAAGGTGTTTTTGTTGGAGAACTGTTTAAACATGCCAAGTAGTAAAAACCAATCATAAAATGTTGAAAACCACTTGGTTGGTTCGGACTCCGAAAACCGAACGCCGGATGGCTTGGTTTTTGGTTTGGGCAAACACCAAGTGTTTTTAATGTTTTAAACATGTTTGAAAGACATTTTTATGATGTAAGAGATGCAATGAAAAGATTTTAGCCTAAAGAGCCAAGGTGTAAAGATTGGGTCGGTCTTGATCACAACAAAGACCGACTCAACGATACTAAGACTATGGTCTTCGTTCTTGGTCTTCGTTTAGCTCTTGTTCTTATCTTCGTTCTTCGCCTTGTATATTCACTTTGTGTCTTGATCACGGCGGTTTGGCATTATCAAAATCTGTCACAAAAACGAACATGGCTTTAGTACGAAAACGTGACAAGCCCGTGTTTCAACATGGCTGTGGCGAGATAGGCCACATCAAGCCGAGGTGTCCAAAAGGCAAAAGCGGCAAGGACAAACCTGGCTTCAAAAAGCAACGTGCCTATATCTCATGGGGTGGCGACTCCGGCGACGAGTCAACTGACCAAGAAGAGGAAGAAGCCGCCAACCTTTCTCTCATGGCACACGAAGACCACGCCGACGAAGTACAAGAGGTATGTACCCCTTCTTCCGACTCTTACACTTTTGAAGAGATGCAAGAAGCACTTCGAGAGCTTTATGATGAATTTTTTAGCGCTTCTAAAACCAACAAATCATTGAAGAAACGTCTTTCAACTCTTGAAAATGATTTTGAAAAACTAGAAAAAGATAATGAAAAGTTGAAACAAGAAAATAAATTTTATGGCAAAAGAAGCGCTGACAGACCAGAAAGCTCTTCAAGCGAATGTGAATCTTGCAATGCTTTAAAAGAAAAGGTTGCAAAACTTGAGAGTACGGTTAAGAAATTCAATACACCACACAAAGATCTTAACTTACTCCTTGACACTATGCATTTTTCTAAGGAAGGAATAGGTTTTGATAAAAATGAATCTAAGGATAAAAACATTGAGCAAACACCTAGACAACCTCCTAAGGCTCAACATAAGAAAGGTAAAAATCAGGATAATAGAAAATCTAGTCAACCTAAGGACACTAGACAACCTAGACAAAAACCTAAGAATGAAAATGTGCATGTCAGACAACCTAGGAAAAACTATCAAAATGAATTTGTGCATAAAACTAAATTTTCAAATAGACAAAATAATACTAGAACACCTAGAAGAGAGAATTTTCAAAAACCAATATTTTCCCAAAATAGGATGAATATGGTTAGGCCCCCTAGCAACTATTATCAACCTAGGAGGATGCACAACCCAAACGTAGTTTGTCACTATTGCAAAAGGGTAGGACATATAGCTCCCGTTTGCTTTACTAGGTATAGGCATTGGGCACAAAATGAATCACACTACCACTTTGCACCTAACACTCAAGAACCCAAAAAGACTTGGGTACCTAAATCTTATTAAATCATTTTTGTAGGTGTGCTTGAAGGCATCAAGTGTACTTTGGTACCTTGATAGCGGATGCTCCAAGCACATGACCGGAGATGCATCCAAGTTCCTATAAATCAAACCCGCTAAATGAGGAAACATAGTCTTTGGAGATAATAGCAAGGGAAAAATTATCGGCATCGGTTCGGTAGGTAAGTCCGAAGAGTCTTCTATAGATAATGTCTTGCTAGTTAAAGGTCTTAAACACAATCTCTTGAGCATAAGTCAATTATGTGACAAGGGAAACCGTGTGACCTTCGATTCAAAATCATGCACGGTAGAACGCCTTAGTGACAATAAGGTCATTCTACGTGGTGATAGAATCGATAACATATATATGGTTAACTTAGACAAATCTCCTTCCGGCTTTGCTAAGTGCCTCATGAGTAAAGAGGAAGACACTTGGTTATGGCACCAAAGGGTAGCTCATTTGAACATGAACCTTTTGAACAAATTGGTTTCACAAGACTTAGTAATTGGCATTCCAAAACTTATATTTGAAAAAGACACCATATGTGATGCATGTCAAAATGGGAAGCAAGTTCGGGCTTCGTTTAAGTCCAAGAACGTTGTTTTAACGTCTAGACCGCTTCAACTTTTGCACATGGATCTCTTTGGTCCTTCTAGAACGAAAAGTTTTGGTGGTAATTACTTTGCATTTGTGATTGTCGATGACTACTCTAGGTTTACATTAACCTTGTTTCTAACTCACAAAAGTGAGGCATTTCACGTTTACAACCATAGTAGCCATAAGAAGCAACCATGGGGGAGAGTTCGAACGAAATCTATTCTCATATTTGTGTGACGAACTCAGCATTGATCATAATTTCTCAGCCCCACGTACACCACAACAAAAGGGAGTGGTGGAACGTAAAAATAGTTGTCTCGAAGAGATGGCTAGAACTATGATCAATGACGCAAAAATCCGTAAGTATTTTTGGGCAGATGCCGTGAGTACCGCAAGCTACGTATTAAACCGAGCCGTCATTCGACCGATACTCATGAGAACGCCTTATGAACTATACAAAGGGAGGAAGCCAAACCTTTCACATCTTCGAGTCTTTGGTTGCAAATGTTTTATTTATAACAACGGCAAAGACAATTTGGGCAAATTTGATGCCAAGTCAGATGAAGGAATTTTTCTGGGTTATTCTCTTCATAGCAAGGCCTATAGAGTCTTTAACAAACGAACCTTAACTATTGAGGAGTCCCCTCACGTTGTATTTTCCGAAGATAACCCTCGCTTGGCGAGAAAGGATATTTGTGATGATCTTGCACATTCACTAGAGAGGATACACGTCAAAGACGATGAAGAGAACACGGGAACATACACCAACACGCAGCCACAAATTGGGGAGTGCCTCAAGCGACTAACCAAGGTGAAGAAGAAAATCAAGAGGAAGAAGAAGAACAAGAGGAACACAAAGAAGAAGAAACCGAGCTTCCCATTGCATGGAGAACGAACAAGAACCATCCGCTTGACCAGGTAATCGGTAGCACCAACCGCAGGGTAAGTACTCGTAACTCACTTAGGGACACTGTAGGACACATGGCTTTTGTTTCCCAAATTGAACCTACAACCATTTCCGAAGCAATAAACGACAAACATTGGACCTTGGCTATGCAAGAGGAGCTAAACGAATTCAAACGGAATGACATTTGGGAATTGGTACCAAGGCCTGATGATCGTACGATTATTGGTACGAAATGGGTGTTCCGTAACAAACTTGATGAAAATGGAATAATCACTAGAATCAAAGCTAGGCTCGTAGCTAAGGGCTACAATCAAGAAGAAGGCATTGATTTCGAAGAAACTTATGCACCCGTAGCACGTTTAGAAGCTATTCGTTTACTTCTTGCTTTTGCTTCGTCTATGGATTTTAAACTCTATCAAATGGATGTTAAGAGTGCCTTCCTCAATGGTTTTATTCAAGAGGAAGTGTATGTTGACCAGCCCCTGGGGTTTGAAGACTTCGAGTTTCCCGACCATGTCTTCAAACTCAAGAAAGTGCTCTACGGTCTTAAACAAGCACCCCGTGCTTGGTACGAACGTTTGAGTAAATTTCTTTTAAATAGTGGTTTCCAAAGGGGAAAGGTTGACACTACACTTTTTATCAAGAGTAAAAACAATAACATCCTTTTGGTTCAAGTTTATGTAGACGATATTATATTCGGTGCTACTAACGAGTCTTTGTGCAAGGAATTCTCAACGCTAATGACAAGCGAGTTTGAAATGTCAATGATGGGTGAGCTCACGTTCTTTTTGGGACTCCAAGTCAAGAAAATGAAAGATGGCACATTCATTTGCCAAACCAAATATTGCAAGGAGCTCCTAAAACGGTTCGAAATGGACAATGCCAAAGCCATGGCAACCCCGATGAGCACGTCCGACCATCTAGACAAAGACGAGAAAGGTAAGGAAGTAGAAGTCAAAAAGTATCGAGGTATGATCGGATCCCTTCTCTATCTTACCGCTAGTAGGCCGGATATAATTTTTAGCGTATGCCTTTGCGCAAGGTATCAATCATGTCCGAAGGAATCGCACTTAACAGCGGTAAAACGGATCATGAAATACCTTGTTGGTACGGTTAACGTTGGACTGTGGTATCTAAAAGGCTCTTCGTGTCATCTCGTTGGTTATTCCGACTCGGACTTTTCCGGTTGCAAAATGGACCGTAAAAGTACGAGTGGGACTTGCCACTTACTTGGTAGCTCTTTAGTTTCATGGTTTAGTAAGAAACAAGTCAGTGTTGCGTTATCCACAACCGAAGCGGAATACGTTGCCGCCGGTAGTTGTTGTGCTCAAATCCTTTGGATGAAGCAACAACTCGTGGACTATGGCCTCAGCATCTGTCACGTTCCACTTCGTTGTGATAATACTAGCGCCATAAGTTTGACGAAGAACCCCGTTCTTCATTCAAGGACGAAACACATTGACATTAGGCACCATTTCATTAGAGATGATGTTCTCAAAGGTGATGTCGAAATTGAGTTTGTTGAAACACACAACCAATTAGCCGACATTTTCACAAAACCTTGAGAGAAAGAGTTGTTCTTCCGCATTCGTAGTGAACTCGGAATCCTTGACTCCACGATGATCTAATTTGTGCATTTTATCACTCTTTTATCTTTGCATGAACGTTTACTAACTTCAGCGTCGGAGGGTTTTCTAACTCTTTTTTGCAGGGACGGTTCGAGGTGAAGGAATCCGGAAGTCAGGGGGAACCAGCGATGGGTGGGTTATACCATCGCTGGGAGGGAAGTTCTCTTTTTTTTTTTCAGAACCCCTCTTCCCATCGATGGGTACTTTCTCCCATCGATGGGTAATTGACTCTATTTTTTAAAATTTTTTTTAACGGATTTCTAGAAACCCTTTACCCACCGATGGGTATTAATCCCATCGCTGGGTGAATAACTTGTGTTTTAAAAATTATTTTCCAGAACCTCCCCACCCATCGATGGGTACTTCCTCCCATCGATGGGTGTTTGACACTATTTTTTTAAAAGCTTTTAACGGATTTCTAGAGGTCACCTTCCCATCGATGGGAGAATCCAAACATCGCTGGGAAGGCAACCCGTTCCTTTTTCTCGCTTTCCAGTAGCGACCTTCCCATCAATGGGTAGATCCTACCATCGCTTGGAAGGCGGTTGCAGTTCAAATTTTCAGAACCGTTGGAACCACCATTAATGGCCCAACAGACATTTTTTTGAAAATTCAAACGAAATTGTCTCTTCTCCCTATATATTCTCTTCATCCTTGGCCATTATAACACACTTTTTTCATCACAAATTGCTTTTCTTGAGTCTATTCTACTTCATTCATCCATTCTCTTTCTTCATAAACATTTCAATCATGGCTGGAGGAAAGTCCAAAAGCAAAGCTTCCAAGAAGAAAGGTCCGGCCGAGGCAACGTCTGCAGCGCCTCAGCCCTTTCCGTACCTCGACGGATCCTTTCTTGAGTTCGGATCGGAGGAAGAACTCACGCGCTTCCTCAATCACTTTGCCAAACGCCCGATCTCTACGCCTCGCGTGCTACCGGAGCTGTATCCCCACGACAAAGGGTACCAAGACTTCGACAATCAACTCAAAGAGTCGGGTTTGTGGCCCTTCGTCTCCAAGAGCCGCACCTCCTACAATCCCACCTATGTCAGGGCCTTCTACTCAAATCTGCGCCTTGACGGGGACACCATCTACAGCAGCATCAATCTCTACGACATAGAGATTGACTTGCCGACATTTGCACGGATCGCAGGGCTGCCCATCCGCGGTGACGACATTGCGACGTACGGTGGCGACAATTGGATTCTCAACAACGAGGCGGTCCTCATTTGCAAGCTTGGGATCACCAACTTGATCTGCCACAGCGGCGCGCCGACCATCCACTCGGCCCCACCGGACAAGCGCCTCCTTCTCTACATCATCACCCGGATTCTTCGCCCCCGGGACAGCAGCCACACCTCGCTCTTCAACGAGGACTTGAAGGCGATTCATGCCATCATGCACGGTGCCTCCATCAACAGGGGGAAATTCATCATGATTCACATGGCTGATTGCGCCTCCATCTCCACCGAGCGGAGCTTGCCATACGCCTTCCTCGTCATGGACCTCATCGTCTCCGCCGACATCCACATCGCCGGGCCAAGCACGAAGATGATGAAGCTGTGGGTCATCGCCGACACCACCTTCAAGAAGAAGTCCGGAGACCACGACGGCGCCGGACCGAGTCGTGCCCGTGCCCCAGCCCGTGCCCCTGCCCCCGCTCCCGCCCGGGCCTCGTTGTAGTCCATAGACGACACCCTAAATCGGCTGACCCTCACGGTGGACGACATGGGGCAGTACATGGAGCGGATGGATTGGACGCTGCAACGTCAACACCACGACATGACGGCGTTCTTCCGCGGCATCAACTACGTCCCGCCGCCCTTTGACAACACCATCCTCGGCCAAAACTTCGAGGGCAAGGATGCGGACGATGACTCCTATGTTAGCCTTGGTTTGCTAAGCCTCATGTTTTGATGTTAACAAACAATATAAGAGCTTAACGTTTGTTTAAGTGTTTCAGGTAAAACAAGAATCCATTAAGATTCGGTACTAAAGAATGAAGTCGAAACACTAAACTAGCGTAGAATATAGGTAGAAACCAATGTAAGGATATGACTTTATATACCTATATTCACAAGCTCAAAAGTACTCAAAAAATATGTTTAAAACTATCTTATAAACATCTTCAAATATCTAAAAGGTTTTAAACTCAAACACGAAGGATTAAGGATATTTTGAAAAATGCAGGACTGTAGCACGGGACCCCCCTACCGTCTGCACGGGACCCCCTACCGTCTGGACGGGACCCCCCTACCGTAAGGGGTACCGTACTAAGATAGGTACCGCCACAGAGTTTTGGCCTGAGAAGGTACCTAACTACCGTATGGACGGGACCCCCATACCGTATGGATGGGACCCCCCTACCGTGTATAGGTACCTAGGGGTGGGTTCGGTTTTGGCGGTTCGGTTTTCACCCAAAACCAAAGACAAAACGGAAGGTAAATTGGCGGTTCGGTTCGGTTCGGTTTTGCATAAAAAATATGTAAACCGTTGGTTATTCGGTTCGGTTTTATACGGTTTTTATTTCGGGTTTTTTCGGTTTTTTCAGTTTATAAAAGTAGAAATTTATAAGCATTAAAAAATAGTAAAAATACTAACTCGATGAAACAATAACAATATGTAGTGTTAGCTTTGGTTTTTTTGTTTGATTTTTACACAAAAAACAAAAACCAAACGGAAGGTCATTGTTACTTTCGGTTCAATTTTACATAAAAAATATGTGTTGAGTGCCCAACAAACATTTAGAAGATTCCAAATACTTCCAAAGAAATCGTATGTAAAATCAATTACGAAGAATTTAGGTTTTTTGGTATAATACTTTCATTTTCATTATAATATCAAAGTATTTGTTATGTAAATATGTAAATTACTCGTATCAATTTTTAATGTTAATATAATTCTATTTTAGGATTAGCTATTGGTGTTTATATTCTTAGGTTTTTTCAAAGTTTATAATAATGTGGCTAGAATGTTTAATTAATAGTTAAGAAAATAATTTTAATCGACTAGTAATTTATTTGCGTTTATATTTCTATAATTTTTTTACATATCACATATATTCATATAAATAAAGCGAAGTATCTAAGAAAGTTCGGTTTATTCGGTTCGGTTCGGTTTTTAAAAGTGAAAACCAAAACGGAACCAAACACTAACGGTTCGGTTCGGTTTTTTTACATTCGGTTTCGGTTTTTTCGGTTCGGTTTTTTTTCTAGCTCGTTTCGATCGATTTCGGTTCGGTTTGAGGTTTTCGGTTTTCCCAACCCAGCCCTATAGGTACCGTGTATAGGTACCGCCAGAGAGTTTGGCCTGAGAAGAAAACCTAGCTACCGTACGGGACCTAGCTACCGTGACAGGGTACCGTTACCGTTGGAACACTATTCCTGATTACTGATTTTTGAATTAATTCAACTCTAATCACCTCCTAACGGCTAATTAACATCTTCCACTATAAATATAGGCCTAATACTTCATATTTCAAAAAGAAACAAAGCTCTAAACATCCTCTCTTTTTATTCTAAGTGTGTTCATCCTTTTATTAATTATTTTAATTATTTTGGCTATTTTAAGAGCCTTAAATTCCTAATTGTTATACACACACTTTGAGCTTGTGTTTCTAGTTATATACTCTCACATTCATAAGTTTATATTGTATTTTTGAGAGAGTATAATTTCCTTCTACATCGGCTAAGTTTTGTTCTTCATTTTTATATTCAAGCCGTTGTGTAGAACTCTTGTTTGTGTTTTTCAAACACATCTTTATACGGTCGAGAATAGCCGTTAAATTCTCATATTGTATCGCTCGAGGATAGCAGTATAAATCCTTGGGTAAAGGGTTCAAGGTTAGCCTTTGAAATCCTTGGGGAACGGTAGAAGATAGCTGTTAAATCTTCATTGTAAACGGTTCGAGATAGCCGTTGTGAAATCTCGGAGTGAGTCCTATTGGCAAGGGTTGTTTGCTAAAACTAGTGCGGTGCTTTGACAGAGTTCAAGAGGCCAGGACTTAGTGGATTCAGAAATCCTTGAGGAGGAGCCTCGAGGTACTGGAGTAGGGGTTTCCCGAACCAGTATAAAATCGGTGCACATTTTATTTACGCTTTTATTTCTACATTTTATATATTGCTTCTGCATTTGCCAACACCGTTTTTATCAAACTCTGAAAATATTTTAAACGCCTTATTGACCCCCCCTCTAAGGCGTGGGCACAACGTCTAAACCGACTAACAATTGGTATCACAGCGGTTTCGTAGTTGAAAGTGCTTAACCGCATCTACGACAAAGATCCACTTGTTGTGTCCGTTCTTTGTTTCATTATTCTTGCGAATCGATGTGCACGTTGGTAACGTATCAACGAGTCATAGACATTTCGTTTGTTCTTTCGTCTTTTACCAAGTACGAAAGTGTGGAAGCGACTTTTAAACATGTTTCATAACAACATAATTATTTATTTTGTTCAATGATCCACCACGACTGTCTCGCCCTTCTGCTGCCAAGAACATGCCATTCACTCATTCTGTCTACCTGCGTGTAGCAAATAAAACATACTACACGCTCAGCGATGAAGCTGAGTAAGCATATCTAAAGCATCGAACATCCAAATAAATTGAATCTCAATTCATAATCAACCATTTGATATCATGCACACAATATATGATTCAAACATTCATGATATTCTCAATATTTTATTTCAAGTCATTTGATATTCAATATCTCAATCATGCTCTTAAATTATTCTTAATCTAAGGCCAAATCATTTTATAACAAGCTCTTAGCTATTCCTAGTCTAAGGCAATATTTCTAACCAGGCCCTAAAACTATAAATAGTTTAATGCAGAACACAAGAATCGATAATCCACCCTATGAGTCATGTGGATTACGTACCAACCGAACAATGATTTGTCGGGTGGGTGATATCCGGTCTGGATCCCGTACGTACGTTTTAACCCGAAATATGAATTGGTCAGGTAGGTATATCTTAGAGTTCTTCTAGATATCCTTAATAATCATCATCAATATACAAGTGGGTATATCTTAGAGTTCTTCTAGATATCCTTAACAATATACACTGTTTTCATAATCACCATTAATTCATTTTTAATCATGACTTAATCATCAATAATCATTTTAATCAGTAGGTTTATCATTCATATTTATCCATAATAATTATTCATCATAACGATCATTCAACATAATATTTAATAGCAAACAGCGGCTTAGTCTCGGGTGTTAACACCCGAACTTATCGTCATGCATCACATAATGTTTTATATGCCAAAAACATCATTTATTATACAAAATCATATTTAAATTATTTATAATTAATTAGTATTTTCAAAGAATATTTCCAAGAATATTTTCGGGACACTAGAATTGAGGAAAAATCGATTTATTCAATAAATTAATATAAAAATCGATTTTTGAATATATATTAATCTATTAAATTTGTAAAATCGATTTTTCAACATATTTTAATCGATTAATTTTGTAAAATCGATTTTTCAACATATTTTAATCGATTAAATTTGTAAAATCGATTTTAATATATATTTTAATCGATTAAATACCAAAAATCGATTTTATACCTTAATATAATCGATTATTTTTTTTATTTTGATACACGTTATCTGAACAAGTTTTAATCGATTTTTAGGAAGAAAATAATCGATTTTCGATCACTGTTCATCGTCTTCTACCTTCGGTCCATTTTCGGACATATCAATTTTAGTTACCAAACTTCAATTAAACTATATAGAAATGTTCTCCAAGGTTCATAGATCATTTTAGAATCATTAAAACATATTTTTAACATCAAATTCAAGGTTTATGATTCTTGGTTCTTCAAACATGTCAAACACAAAACTCAACCAAATGACCATTTATGAACGTAAAAACAACCTATATGAACATTCTAATCTTTAGATATATCTACGGGCTTACCTCGAAGATTAATGGAGGTTTTGAGAATTTTCCGGCGAATCTTCCGGCGACGATAGCACTCAACTCCGGCGACCTTACACCAAATTGACAGCACCACTGCGTTCTCCACACTCAAGGCTATCTCCCAGAACGAATTTGATGAAGAATGGTTAAGAAATGGTGAAGTTTTTGTTTCCATTATATAGAAGAAGGAAAGGGGAAGAAGACATGGGATGACATGTTGTTCTCCTGTTTTGGCGTCTCAGTGGAGCAGACGGCCGATAACGCAAGTCCCTGATTGGGACCAATTTTGGTTCCAGTCGGGGTACACTTTTTGGTCCAACTTTCTCCAAATTGAAATCCGATTGAACCGTTGGGGTCAGACAGTCAAACTCTACATAATGATATGATTTTTATTATTTATTGACAAACTTTAGAATTTACTTATTTTTGGGCCCTTCTCAGTAATTAATTAATTATAAATTAATTAACTCTGATAGGCCTATTTTTGGGGTGTTACATTTCTCTCCCCCTTAAAATAATTTCGTCCTCGAAATTACCTGAGTCATTGATTGAAGGGATTCGGATACTGTGTTCTCATTGACTCTTCGGTTTCCCATGTTGCTTCTTCAGTCGAATGATTTCTCCATAGTACTTTGACTAGAGGTACGGATTTGTGTCTCAATTGTTTGACTTCTCGTGCTAGAATTTGTACAGGTTCCTCCTCATAAGTCAATTGTTCGTCAAGAGTTACGATTCCTTCAGTCAAGATATGTGATGGATCGGAACGATATCTTTTCAACATCGATACATGGAATACGTCATGGATTTTGTTCAGTTCTGGTGGAAGTTCTAACCGATAGGCTACTGGACCCACACGTTCAGTGATTCGATAGGGTCTAATATATCTCGGACTTAGTTTTCCCTTTCTACCGAACCGTAACACTTTCTTCCACGGTGAGACTTTCAGAAACACCTTGTCATCAACATTATATTCGATCTCCCGACGTTTTAAGTCGGCATAAGATTTCTGTCGATCGAAAGCCACCTGCAATCTTTCTCTGATTAGACGAACCTTCTCTTCAGTTTCGCGAACGAGATCAGGTCCTTCAAGCTTTTGCTCACTTAATTCTGTCCAGCATACTGGGGTTTTACAGCGTCTCCCATACAAGGCTTCGTACGGGGCCATTTGGATACTCGCTTGATAACTATTGTTATACGCAAATTCCATTAGCGGTAAGTATTGTTCCCAGTTGCTTCCAAAATCAATTACACATGCTCTCATCATATCTTCAAGAATTTGAATTGTCCTTTCAGATTGTCCGTCAGTTTGAGGATGAAATGCCGTACTAAAGTTAAGTTTAGTACCTAAGGCTTTCTGCAAACTTTTCCAGAATTGTAAAGTGAACCGCGGGTCACGATCAGAAATGATAGACAAAGGTACACCATGTAATCTTACAATCTCACGGTTGTACAACTCTGCCAACTTCTTCAAGGACATATCGCGTCGAATAGGAATAAAATGAGATGACTTGGTTAATCGATCAACAATTACCCAGACAGCGTCATTTTTCTTAGCTGATAATGGAAGTCCAATCACAAAGTCCATCGTAATTCGTTCCCACTTCCATTCAGGGATAGTAGGTGGATGTAACAATCCACTAGGCACTTGGTGTTCAGCCTTGACTTGTTGACACGTCAGACATCGTGTTGTAAATTCAGAAATTTCCCGCTTCATTGTGGGCCACCAATATGTCTTCTTCAGATCTTGGAACATTTTATTACTACCAGGATGCATGGTATAAGTGGTTTTGTGAGATTCACGCATTAAACGTTCCCTCACTTCGCCACCAGGAACTACCAAGCGATTCCGGTAGAATAAAATTCCATTATTTACTGTGAAATCTTGTCTCTCCCCCTTAGAGACAAGTTCACAAGTCTTCAAACCGTAGTCATCACGTTTTTGTGCAGCATGAATTTCGTTCTCAAGAGTAGGTTGAACTCGGAGTTCGGCTATCATCTTTCGGCTCAATGCATCAGCAACTACGTTAGCCTTGCCAGGGTGATAGTCAATGTAGCAGTCGTAGTCTTTGATCAATTCCAACCATCTTCTCTATCTCAGGTTCAATTCTTTTTGAGTTAGTAGGTATTTTAGACTTTTGTGGTATGTGTGAATATATGTCGTCTCTCCAAAGAGATAATGACGCCATATTTTCAAAGCAAATACAACTGCTGCTAACTCAAGATCGTATGCCATTATGAGGTTTCAACTGTCTTGATGCGTATGCCACGACTTTTCCGTCTTGCATGAGTACACATCCCAAGCCATTATGAGATGCGTCACTAAAGATTGTGTAGTCTACACCTGTTACTGGTTGGGTCAGCACAGGTGCTTCTGTCAGACATTTCTTTAGTTTCTCAAAGCTTTGCTGACATGCATCGGTCCATACAAATTTCACATCTTTTCTTAGAAGTTTGTTAAGTGGAGTTGCGATCGAGGAAAAGCCTTCAACGAATCGTCGATAGTATCCAGCTAATCCAAGAAAGCTTCTCACTTCACGAACATTCCTTGGAACCTTCCACTCGGTGATGGCAGATATTTTACTGGGGTCTACCTTAACACGTTCTTGAGAAATCACATGTCCCAAAAACGTAACTTCATTAAGCCAAAATTCATATTTTGACAGTTTGGCATATAGTTTATGTTCCCGTAGTATGCTGAGTACTATCTCCAAATGTTTCGCATGGTCTTCTCGATTCTTCGAATATACAAGAATATCATCGATGAATACAACCACGAATTGATCAAGATAAGGTCGGAATACACTATTCATGAGATCCATGAATACTGCTGGAGCATTGGTCAAACCAAAGGGCATTAACGTAAACTCATAATGACCATAACGAGTACGGAACGCAGTCTTTGGGATGTCCTCTTTCTTTACAGGGATTTGATGGTATCCTGACCGTAAGTCAATCTTAGAGAATACAGTAGATCCTCTAAGCTGATCAAATAAGTCATCGATACGAGGTAAAGGATATCGATTTTTGATTGTGACTTTGTTCAATTGACGGTAATCGATGCAAAGTCTCATCGAGCCGTCTTTCTTTTTAACAAACAGGACGGGTGCTCCCCAAGGGGAAACACTCGGACGTATGAATCCTTTATCGAGTAATTCTTGTAGTTGAGCCTTCAACTCTTTCATTTCAGCAGGAGCCATGCGATAGGGAGTTGCAGATATCGGTCCTGTTCCAGGAACAAGATCGATGGAAAATTCTACTTCTCTGGAAGATGGTATACCAGGAAGTTCGTCAGGAAATACATCAGGAAAACCACATACTGTCGGTATGTCTTTCAACTCAGGAGTTTCTTTTCGTGTGTCACGTACGTTACACAGATAAGCTTCACATTTCTTTCGAATGAGACGCCTAGCGTGTATGTACGAGATGAATTCAGTGGATCTAGGTGTTAGATTCTCTTTCACCTTTATAGACCTTCCCTCTCCAGACTTTAGTTGAATTGTTCGTCGTCGACAATCGATAATTGCTTGGTGTTCGGTGAGCCTATCCATTCCGAGGATGATGTCAAATTCTTTGTACGGTAATTCGACGAGATTGGCAGAGAACTGATGTCCTTCAACAATCAATGGACAGTCTTGATACACATGATTTAACCTCATACTATGTCCTAACGGGTTAGACACTAGTATAGGTTGTTCTAAGTTTTCTTTCATTATGTCAGCCTTGTCAGGCATAGGCACGCAGATATAAGATAACGTTGATCCAGGGTCTATCAACACATGCATGACAGAATCGAATAAGGAAAACATACCCTGAATGACGTCAGGGTTTTCCTTAGCTCGTGCCTTCATTGCATAAGTACGAGCATGAGCTCGTCCCTGTTGCTAACTCTGGTTCTTGGCCGGATTAGATCCTGCCGTTGATCGTTGACTTGGCGCAGGTCGTGCTGATGCTGATTGACTGACAACTGGGGCTGACGGAAATGGTTTGCCAGGATTACTGGGGCAATCCCTTCGAAAATGTCCAGGTTTGCCGCAACCTAGACATAATCCTTGGGCAAGCCAACACTCGCCTGGATGATGTCTCCCACATGTATCACACAATGGGTGTTTCCACCCTCTTGATTTGTTTTCTGACGCCACAGAGTGCGTCTGCACCGATTTCCCCTTCTTTGAGAAGTGTGAATTGCTAGATTCCTGGAAGGGCGTTTTTCCTTTTGAGACAGAGCTGATGGGACGGTGAGTGCTTGAACTGACATTATTTGTCTTCAGATACTCAATGCAAGCACTCAAGTCGCTGTCTGCCCTGGCTATGAGATCATAGGCCTCCGCGAAATCCACGGTGGTTAGGACGGACACACGCGACCTAAGGTCAGGTCGAAGTTTCTTCCTGAATTCCTCGATGCGATCGGTTGGGGTACTCACCAAGGTTGGTGCAAACTTAGCAAGACTGGTAAACTTCTGACGATACTCGGGGAGTGTCATGTATCCCTGTTGCAATTCGACAAATTCTTTACGTCTTTCTTCGCTAAAACGTTTTGGAATATATTCTTGCTTGAATGCCCATTCGAAATGTGCCCATGTCCATGGCTTAGGGGTTCCTACACTCTCATCGGTCCTCTTCCACCACTCGTAGGCTTCTTTGCGAAGCAGCTGAGATGCCAGTCGGGGATAGTTGCCAATGGGTACATTAAGATCCTCCAACACTCGAGCAGTCTGCTCGATCCAGTCCCACGCAATCTGGGGTTCGCCGATGCGATCCCCAAAGAATAATTCTGCACCGTTATCTCTTAGCGTTTTGTAGGTTATCACTCGAGGTGGCGGTGGTGGAGGTGGTTGAAACATTGGTGCGTTGGCTATTTGTTGCAACACATTAGCTAGAAAAGCTGGAATCACAAGGTCGGGTTGACCACTAGCGTTTGGGTTATTCCCAACATTTTGTTGATTGACGGGTTCATTTTGGACGGGAGGGGTAAAACTAGATGCTTCAGTATGAACGCTGGCGTGTTCATTGTTGCCTTGTCCGTGGGCGGATTCTTGACTCATTCTACAATAACAGAAATTCCTTTATTAGGATTCTTTTATTCAGTAGTTGAGTTTAAGACAGGAATTGCAAAGGGTTACAACAGTTGATACAATCAATGGATTTGAAACCAACAATAAGATAATTTTCTAAGCGTTTGCGTTCGATTGGTTGGATCGTGCCGAATCTACAGACGGGTCTTCCTTGCCCGACCCACATACACTACTGGCAGAGTCTACGTTTCGATCGATTTCGGTTCGGTTTGAGGTTTTCGGTTTTCCCAACCCAGCCCTATAGGTACCGTGTATAGGTACCGCCAGAGAGTTTGGCCTGAGAAGAAAACCTAGCTACCGTGACAGGGTACCGTTACCGTTGGAACACTATTCCTGATTACTGTTTTTTGAATTAATTCAACTCTAATCACCTCCTAACGGCTAATTAACATCTTCCACTATAAATATAGGCCTAATACTTCATATTTCAAAAAGAAACAAAGCTCTAAACATCCTCTCTTTTTATTCTAAGTGTGTTCATCCTTTTATTAATTATTTTAATTATTTTGGCTATTTTAAGAGCCTTAAATTCCTAATTGTTATACACACACTTTGAGCTTGTGTTTCTAGTTATATACTCTCATATTCATAAGTTTATATTGTATTTTTGAGAGAGTATAATTTCCTTCTACATCGGCTAAGTTTTGTTCTTCATTTTTATATTCAAGCCGTTGTGTAGAACTCTTGTTTGTGTTTTTCAAACACATCTTTATACGGTCGAGAATAGCCGTTAAATTCTCATATTGTATCGCTCGAGGATAGCAGTATAAATCCTTGGGTAAAGGGTTCAAGGTTAGCCTTTGAAATCCTTGGGGGAACGGTAGAAGATAGCTGTTAAATCTTCATTGTAAACGGTTCGAGATAGCCGTTGTGAAATCTCGGAGTGAGTCCTATTGGCAAGGGTTGTTTGCTAAAACTAGTGCGGTGCTTTGACAGAGTTCAAGAGGCCAGGACTTAGTGGATTCAGAAATCCTTGAGGAGGAGCCTCGAGGTACTGGAGTAGGGGTTTCCCGAACCAGTATAAAATCGGTGCACATTTTATTTACGCTTTTATTTCTACATTTTATATATTGCTTCTGCATTTGCCAACACCGTTTTTATCAAACTCTGAAAATATTTTAAACGCCTTATTGACCCCCCCTCTAAGGCGTGGGCACAACGTCTAAACCGACTAACAATTGGTATCAGAGCGGTTTCGTAGTTGAAAGTGCTTAACCGCATCTACGACAAAGATCCACTTGTTGTGTCCGTTCTTCGTTTCATTATTCTTGCGAATCGATGTGCACGTTGGTAACGTATCAACGAGTCATAGACATTTCGTTTGTTCTTTCGTCTTTTACCAAGTACGAAAGTGTGGAAGCGACTTTTAAACATGTTTCATAACAACATAATTATTTATTTTGTTCAATGATCCACCACGACTGTCTCGCCCTTCTGCTGCCAAGAACATGCCATTCACTCATTCTGTCTACCTGCGTGTAGCAAATAAAACATACTACACGCTCAGCGATGAAGCTGAGTAAGCATATCTAAAGCATCGAACATCCAAATAAATTGAATCTCAATTCATAATCAACCATTTGATATCATGCACACAATATATGATTCAAACATTCATGATATTCTCAATATTTTATTTCAAGTCATTTGATATTCAATATCTCAATCATGCTCTTAAATTATTCTTAATCTAAGGCCAAATCATTTTATAACAAGCTCTTAGCTATTCCTAGTCTAAGGCAATATTTCTAACCAGGCCCTAAAACTATAAATAGTTTAATGCAGAACACAAGAATCGATAATCCACCCTATGAGTCATGTGGATTACGTACCAACCGAACAATGATTTGTCGGGTGGGTGATATCCGGTCTGGATCCCGTACGTACATTTTAACCCGAAATATGAATTGGTCAGGTAGGTATATCTTAGAGTTCTTCTAGATATCCTTAATAATCATCATCAATATACAAGTGGGTATATCTTAGAGTTCTTCTAGATATCCTTAACAATATACACTATTTTCATAATCACCATTAATTCATTTTTAATCATGACTTAATCATCAATAATCATTTTAATCAGTAGGTTTATCATTCATATTTATCCATAATAATTATTCATCATAACGATCATTCAACATAATATTTAATAGCAAACAGCGGCTTAGTCTCGGGTGTTAACACCCGAACTTATCGTCATGCATCACATAATGTTTTATATGCCAAAAACATCATTTATTATACAAAATCATATTTAAATTATTCATAATTAATTAGTATTTTCAAAGAATATTTCCAAGAATATTTTCGGGACACTAGAATTGAGGAAAAATCGATTTATTCAATAAATTAATATAAAAATCGATTTTTGAATATATATTAATCTATTAAATTTGTAAAATCGATTTTTCAACATATTTTAATCGATTAATTTTGTAAAATCGATTTTTCAACATATTTTAATCGATTAAATTTGTAAAATCGATTTTAATATATATTTTAATCGATTAAATACCAAAAATCGATTTTATACCTTAATATAATCGATTATTTTTTTTATTTTGATACACGTTATCTGAACAAGTTTTAATCGATTTTTAGGAAGAAAATAATCGATTTTCGATCACTGTTCATCGTCTTCTACCTTCGGTCCATTTTCGGACATATCAATTTTAGTTACCAAACTTCAATTAAAGTATATAGAAATGTTCTCCAAGGTTCATAGATCATTTTAGAATCATTAAAACATATTTTTAACATCAAATTCAAGGTTTATGATTCTTGGTTCTTCAAACATGTCAAACACAAAACTCAACCAAATGACCATTTATGAACGTAAAAACAACCTATATGAACATTCTAATCTTTAGATATATCTACGGGCTTACCTCGAAGATTAATGGAGGTTTTGAGAACTTTCCGGCGAATCTTCCGGCGACGATAGCACTCAACTCCGGCGACCTTACACCAAATTGACAGCACCACTGCGTTCTCCACACTCAAGGCTATCTCCCAGAACGAATTTGATGAAGAATGGTTAAGAAATGGTGAAGTTTTTGTTTCCATTATATAGAAGAAGGAAAGGGGAAGAAGACATGGGATGACATGTTGTTCTCCTGTTTTGGCGTCTCAGTGGAGCAGACGGCCGATAACGCAAGTCCCTGATTGGGACCAATTTTGGTTCCAGTCGGGGTACACTTTTTGGTCCAACTTTCTCCAAATTGAAATCCGATTGAACCGTTGGGGTCAGACAGTCAAACTCTACATAATGATATGATTTTTATTATTTATTGACAAACTTTAGAATTTACTTATTTTTGGGCCCTTCTCAGTAATTAATTAATTATAAATTAATTAACTCTGATAGGCCTATTTTTGGGGTGTTACAGTTTCAAAGTTGGCCAACATGAGTCAATCCAAGATGCAAATAGAAGGTTCAACGAAATAGTCAACAAGATGGGTAAGTTGGGTAAGGAATATTCTACAAGTGAACTAAATACTAAAATTTTACTTTCTTTGCGAAAAGAATGGCATAGTAGTATTGTAGATCTTTTACCCAAATGTGCAACGGAAAGCGCCGCCCACATTTGGTCTTCTTTGTATTCTCACGAGCTTTTGATGATTAAGATGAAAGAAGAATATTTGACAGAAGATCCAAAACAAACCAATGCGTTCAAGGCATCCAAGGAGGACTCTAGTGATGACTCAAGTGACTCAAATGATGAGTCAAGTGAAATGGATGAAACATCTGATGACTCTAATTCGTCAAGTGATGAAGAAGACGAAGAAAGAGTAATGAGGAAGAAATACAAGAGTTTTCTCCAATGGAATTTTTTTGAAGACTCAAGACGGAGAAAATCAAAAGAGAAAGAAGTATATTCCAAGTCGAAGAAAGAACGACATAAACCAAGGTAAGTTTTTTTTTACTTATTGGGATAAGAATTTTTTTGTTGCTTTCAATATTTTTCAAAAATAAAAACTTATCCCATAATTTGCTTTAGCCTTGGTTTGCATGATTAAAAATTTTTTTTTTAAAAAAAAATCATCTTTAAATCATGCCTTTTTAATCCCCAAAAATCCCTGAAAAATAAATTTTTAAACTTGTATCATTTTAGGGGGAGTTTTCATTTTTAGGGGAAGTTTCGTTGTAAATGCACCTTTTGCCCAATGATCTGAAAACTATCATTTTTCCCAAAAATTCATTTTGATAGGGGGAGGGTTTCAAGAAGTTATACATGGCTAAAATTTTCAAAATATCCTTTTTGATTTTGACAAAAGGGGGAGAAGATGTATACTTCAAAGTGGTGCATATGCAACTTGACTTGAGTGCATTCTTGTGTAAACTTAAAATTTTAATAAACACAAGAAAAAGTTCAAAGTGAGTATTTTCAATATTCTTGTTCTTAGGGGGAGCTTGCTTGCTTCAATATTTTACACCCGCCTAACTCACTTTGAAGTATATTGTTTGTCAACATCAAAAAGGGGGAGATTGTTAGCCTTGGTTTGCTAAGCCTCATGTTTTGATGTTAACAAACAATATAAGAGCTTAACGTTTGTTTAAGTGTTTCAGGTAAAACAAGAATCCATTAAGATTCGGTACTCAAGAATGAAGTCAAAACACTAAACTAGCGTAGAATATAGGTAGAAACCAATGTAAGGATATGACTTTATATACCTATATTCACAAGCTCAAAAGTACTCAAAAAATATGTTTAAAACTATCTTATAAACATTTTCAAATATCTAAAAGGTTTTAAACTCAAACACGAAGGATTAAGGATATTTTGAAAAACGCAGGACTGTAGCACGGGACCCCCCTACCGTCTGCACGGGATCCCCCTACCGTCTGGACGGGACCCCCCTACCGTAAGGGGTACCGTACTAAGATAGGTACCGCTAGAGAGTTTTGGCCTGAGAAGGTACCTAACTACCGTATGGACGGGACCCCCCTACCGTATGGACGGGACCCCCCTACCGTATGGACGGGACCCCCCTACCGTGTATAGGTACCGTGTATAGGTACCGCCAGAGAGTTTTGGCCTGAGAAGAAAACCTAGCTACCGTGACAGGGTACCGTTACTGTTGGAACACTATTCCTGATTACTGATTTTTGAATTAATTCAACTCTAATCACCTCCTAACGCCTAATTAACATCTTCCACTATAAATATAGGCCTAATACTTCATATTTCAAAAAGAAACAAAGCTCTAAACATCCTCTCTTTTTATTCTAAGTGTGTTCATCCTTTTATTAATTATTTTAAATATTTTTGCTATTTTAAGAGCCTTAAATTCCTAATTGTTATACACACACTTTGATCTTGTGTTTCTAGTTATATACTCTCATATTCATAAGTTTATATTGTATTTTTGAGAGAGTATAATTTCCTTCTACATCGGCTAAGTTTTGTTCTTCATTTTTATATTCAAGCCGTTGTGTAGAACTCTTGTTTGTGTTTTTCAAACACATCTTTATACGGTCGAGAATAGCCATTAAATTCTCATATTGTATCGCTCGAGGATAGCAGTATAAATCCTTTGGTAAAGGGTTCAAGGTTAGCCTTTGAAATCCTTGGGGGAACGGTAGAAGATAGCTGTTAAATCTTCATTGTAAACGGTTCGAGATAGCCGTTGTGAAATCTCGGAGTGAGTCCTATTGGCAAGGGTTGTTTGCCAAAACTAGTGCGGTGCTTTGACGGAGTTCAAGAGGCCGGGACTTAGTGGATTCGGAAATCCTTGAGGAGGAGCCTCGAGGTACTGGAGTAGGGGTTTCCCGAACTAGTATAAAATCGGTGTGCATTTTATTTACACTTTTATTTCTGCGTTTTATATATTGCTTCCGCATTTTCCAACACCGTTTTTATCAAACTCTGAAAATATTTTAAACGCCTTATTCACCCCCCCTCTAAGGCGTTGGCACAACGTCTAAACCGACTAACATCCTACGCTCCATCCACCTCTCCCGACGAGGCCGACTTTGAGGACACAGTCGACGGCGATCCCATGGACGACGAGGATGACGACGAGGACGAGGACGCCGATGCCAAGACTCTTCCCTTCTTTCTTTTTTTAAATACGATTGTATTTTTTTAATTCCCATTCCGTTGTATTCCACATTTCCCTTCTCTTTATTGAATAAAAGTTTACTTTTTATTCTTTTTGTTAATGTCAAAAGCGGGAAAATAAAAAGGTTATGCATAATGTGAGGGGGAATTTTTTTTCATCACAAATACTTTATTGAAAATAAAATTGCATTTATTAAGGGGGAACATTTTGTTTGGTCTTAAAATAATCCTCCTACACATAACCTCCTCTTGTTTGCCATTATCAAAAAGGGAGAAATTGTTGAAACACGGGTTTGTCACGTTTTCGTACTAAAGCCGTGTTCATTTTTGTGACAGGTTTTGATAATGCCAAACCGTCGTGATCAATACACAAATTGAATATACAAGGCGAAAAACGAAGATAAGAACAAGAGCTAAACGAAGACCATAGTCTTAGTATCGTTGAGTCGGTCCTTATTGTGATCAAGACCGACCCAATCTTTACACCTTGGCTCTTTAGGCTAAAATCTTTTCATTGCATTTCTTAGATCATAAAAATGTTTTTCAACCAAGTTCCAGAACCATGCCAAACAGCGATGGGAAGTTCTACCCATCGCTGTTACAGCCTTGGTCCAACATCAACACAAGGCAGAACGACCTTACCCAGCGATGGGGACTTTACCCCATCGATGGGAACCCATCGATGGGAAGGCTTAACCATCGCTGGGAAGGCATGACCGTTGGAAGTCATTTAAGGTTCATTCTTTCCTTGTTTGGAAGTCAACCTCCCACCCAGCGATGAGAAGTTTGTACCCATCGATGGGTAGGTGACCGTTGGCTTCAAAACTGAAGGAAAATTGGCCTACCAGCGATGGGTAGAAACCATACATCACTGGGAAGCCAATATCCTGCAGATCCACAATTTATTCAATCCCATAAATCAAGCCAATCACCCCTTTAATGTATTGGTCCGTTGGAGCCTATTTTGGCACTATAAAAAGGGGTGTTTGGGTCTGCTTTTCTCATCAATTCACTTCACAATTCTCATACTTTCATTGCATTCAAACAACATTCTTTTCCATAGCTTTTTAGAGCCAATTCGTGTGAAGTTTGAGTTGTTCTTGAGCGTACTTAGTTTACTCAATATCTACTCTAAAAGAGAGTCTCGTTCTTGAGTGTATTTGTGTTCTTAGACACGTAGAGAGAAAGTATTTCTCTCGTTTGATTCAAAGGAAAGGCTGTTTCCTTTGAAGGACTCGTTGAGGTTTGTGTGACTCGAATTCTCAAGTTGTAAGGGTTTGTTAAGCACCGTTAAGCTTAACGAGATAGTAGTGTAGCTCGAGAGAGTCTCTCAGGAGGCTGGACTAGCCACAAGTTGTGGTGAACCAGGGTAAAATTCGGTGTGCCTCTTACTCTTCTCCTTACTTCTCTTTTGAATTTTTAATTCCTGCGATTTCTACAATCAAACGCTATTCACCCCCCCCCCCTCTCTAGCGTTGGTCTATTATTCTAACACTATTATGCTGATTTTTAATTTTCTTACGTTGAGCGTTAGGAGGTTTTCTAGGTGTTTGCTCAACGTTTTTATCCTTAGATTCGTTTTTATCAAAACCTAATCCTTCCTTAAAAAATGCATAGTGTCAAGGAGTAAGTTAAGATTTTTGTGTGGAGTATTGAATTTCTTAACCGTACTCTCAAGTTTTGTAACTTTTTCTTTTAAAGCTTTGCAAGATTCACATTCACTTGAAGAGCTTTCCGGTTTGTCAGCGCTTCTTTTTCTATAAAATTTATTTTCTTGTTTTAACTTTTCATTATCTTTTTCTAGTTTTTCAAAATCATTTTCAAGAGTTGAAAGATGTTTCTTTAGTGATTTGTTAGTTTTAGAAGCGCTAACAAATTCATCGTAAAGCTCACGAAGTGCTTCTTGCATCTCTTCAAAAATGTAAGAGTTGGAAGAAGTGGTACATACCTCTTGTATATCGTCGGTTTGGTCTTCGTGTTCCATGAGACAGAGGTTGGCGGCTTCATCCTCTTCTTGGTCGGTTACCTCATCGCCGGAGTCGCCACCCCATGAGATATACGCTCTTTGCTTTTTGAAGCCGGGTTCGTCCTTGCCGTTTTTGCCTTTTGGACACCTCAGCTTGATGTGGCCTATCTCGCCACAACCATAGGACTTCGGGGGACCGTTGTGCTTTCTTCCTTTGCGCTCAAATTCCTTCTTCATGAATTTGTGGAATTTCTTGATGACGAGTCCAAACTCGTTGTCATCATCGCTTGAGACTTCTTCCGCCGTCTTTTTGGTTGCTTTGAGCGCTATTCCTTTATTCTTTTGTTCATCCAAAGACGGGGATAGAATAGTGGATTCATAAGTTTTGAGGTTACCTCTTAACCCGTCGATGGCGACGTTGGAGACTCCGATGGATTCGTAGATTGCGTCGGCCTTTGATCTCCATTCGGGTGTGAGACTCCGTAGGATTTTCCTCACGAGATCTTTGTTGGCATAAGTTTTTGTTAGGCGTGTCGTAGCACCTACAAATTAATTTATTATTTTCCTTAACTCGAATCCCTCTTTATGAATTAATATTGATTAAAACATATAGATAGGGCAAGTAAGGGTCGATCCCACGAGGAAAGATACTTTTTAGGCTATGAAAATCAGTTTACTTTCTCACTTTTATTGAATAAAAACTAACTAAAATCTAAAAACTAAAACTAAAGATATGGGGGGATTTGGATTATAATTCTAAAAAGATAAAAAACAGACAAATAAAATAAAGATAAAGGATAACAAATAAGAGATGGAACCACAACAGCAGCTCGAACTCAGAAGTAACACTCAGGGAGAAAACAAACACACAAACAAACACACATTTAAACTTTATAGAACATAGACAATAATATTTAACATAAACCATTTTGAAAATACTTATAGTTTTAATAGAAAATAAACTGAACAAATATGACTAACTAATTAATTATGCCTTAATTCTGAAATTAAACTGCTAATTAAACTCAGGGTTAGGCTGAAGAAGAGATCCACCAACGGTTCTTCCCTATTTTCCCATTCATATTAGCTCATGTTAAGACCAACCCTAACTCAAAACCCTACTACCCTTAGCAACCCAAATACCAACCCTTAAGTTACTACTAAGAATAGCGCATTAAAATCTTTGGAAAACATCACCGTAACAACTTTGCAGTAACACTACGGTTATTTAACAAAATCAGTTCGAGAACCTTGATCAGCAAAAACCACATAGCGAGGCAGCAAGTACTAATCAAGTGACACTTGGTTTCTAGAAAAGTTCGGCTATTTAAAGCACTCTGGACTTTAAAAGAATATCATTTTAAACTAGATTAGGCGCGCGTTCCTAATTTGGTCCAATTTAAGTAAAATCTGGTGAATAATAGTTCTCAGAACACCTTTTCGAGTTTAGATTTAACAGTAGCATAGAGCTAAAATCTCTTCAGAGTCAAATTAATTCAACAAACAAAGATTCAATCTTTTTGTCAAACAATACGGCCTAAGAAGGTTTTATAATTTCAGAGACAATAATAAATCAATAAATCATATTTGAACAATTCAACATCAACACACAACCAAGTCAACACTTATAATATAACTTAAACATTCAATACAAAAACAAGATTTGAAAATAACATACTTAATATTGGATATCAAATTCATCAATTTTGAAATTAAACAAATTCAAAATCCTAGTTCAGAGAAAATAAAAGTTGAAAGTAAAAGAAATGTTCCCTGGAAGTGTCTTCTTCGCACGATGCACAAAGCCGGGACCAGATGCCGACCTTGAGCCGCCCGTCATCGCCGTCATCGGAATCCATGGCTGCGGCCGGAATGGTTGCCGTCGGACTGCCGGAGTTGTCATCGCCGACCTAGGGTCGGAACCCTAGGCCGGCACTTCTCTATTCACGATCTCCCTCTTTCCTATCCGTCTCCATCCTTTTATAACTGAAATTGAAGTCATTGAATTACTGAAGAAGTCTGTGGGCGATCCATTTCTTTAGCCATGTTTGCTCCTTCACGTTTCCTTCTTTTTCTTTTCTTTCTTTTATTTTGTTTTGATATTTCATACATATAATGAATGCTTTGGTCAACATGAATGGATTTCACTGCTCCGTATTAATTGGGCCAACTTTGATTTTGGCCCAATCACTTCTTCCTTTCTTTAATTTGACTCCAATCTCCAAACGTCTAGCTCTTTATTTCCTTCAACTTTTGATGTTTTAAAATCTAAAGAATTATTTCAAGAAAAATAATACTTCCAAAATAATTATCAAATAATAGAAATGCTCAAAATCATGCATTTTATGTATAAAATGTAACCAGTGGCCTAAAATGCTAAATAGAACAAAATATGATTATTTAGGAATAAACTGCCTATAAAATGTCTTAAAAGTCCTAAGAAATGAAGGAATAAAATAGGACTTTTTGTGACTTAACAGTTTTCTTGAGAGCATGAAGGTCGTTGATGATTTTTGAGAATCGATCTTTTCGCCTTCCCTCATACTAAACATCTCATACTCCTGCGTGAGGAAGTCAATTTTGGTTTCCCGAACTTGGCCCGTACCTTCGTATGTGACCTCCAGCTTGTCCCACATTTCTTTGGCGTTGGTGCAGCAAGAGATCTTGCGATAATCATTGGGGTTGACCGCGCAGTAAAGCATGTTGATTGCCTCAGCGTAGTTTTCCACCTTTTTTATTTCTTCCGCATCAAATTCGTCCTCAGTCTTTGGGACGAGTTTCTCCCCAACCTTCTTCATTGGTGTTTCTTCGCCGTTCCTGATGACCAACCACAACTGGAAGTTGGTTGAGCGGATATAAATTCTCATCCGCTCTTTCCAATATGTGTAGTTGGTGCCATCAAAGAGTGGTGGCCTAGAAGTTGATTGACCTTCTCTGATCACTGCATAAAGATTTCTAGAAGAAGAACCCATGATCACTTTTCTCTCAAACGGTTAAGTTTGGACGCGAGTTAGGCTCCGATACCAATTGTTAGAATAAAAGACCAACGCTAGAGGGGGGGTGAATAGAATTTGATCGTAGAAATCGCAGGAATTAAAAATTTAAAGGAGAAGTAAAGAGAAGAGTGAGAGGCACACCAAATTTACCCTGGTTCACCACAACTTGTGGCTAATCCAGCCTCCCGAGAGACTCTCTCGAGCTACACTACTATCTTGTTAAGCTTAACGGTGCTTAACAAACCCTTACAACTTGAGAATTCGAGTCACACAAACCTCAACGAATCCTTCGAAGGAAACAGCCCTTCCTTCGAATCAAACAAGAGAGATAGTTCTCTCAACGTGTCTTAGAACACTAATACACTCAAGAACGAGACTCTCTTTAAGAGTAGATATTGAGTAAACTAAGTACGCTCAAGAACAAATCAAACATCACACGGATTGGCTCTAGAAAGCTATGGAAAATGATATTGTTTGAATGCAATGAAATTATGAGAAATGTGTATTGAATTGGTTGTTAATGCAGACCCAAGCACCCCTTTTTATAATGCCAAAATAGGCTCCAGCGGACCAACGCATTAAAGGAGTGATTGGCATGATTTATGGGATTGATTAAAATGTGGATCTGCAGAATTATGGCTTTCCCAGCGATGTATGGACTTACCCATCGCTGGTAAGGCAATTTTCCTTCAGTTATGAAGCCAACAGTCACCTACCCATCGATGGGTAAATGTTTCCCATCGCTGGGGGTGGAGGTTGACTTTTAAACAAGGAAAGAATCAACCTTAAATGACTTACAACGGTCATGCCTAGTCAGCGATGGGTATGCCTTCCCATCGGTGGGTTCCCATCGATAGGTAAATTTCCCATCGCTAGGTAAGGTCATTGTGCCTTGTGTTAATGTTGGACCAAGGCTTTAACAGCGATGGGTAGAACTTCCATCGTTGTTTGGCATGGTTCTGGAACTTAATTGGGCTAAAGGTCCGCTTACACATCGATGGGTAAGTCTACCCATCGCTGGGTGGATGGTTAGTCAAAAACCCATGGCTTTTGCCTGAACCATGGCCTAGCCAACCGACGCAAACACCGACCGAAAAATCCAAAGTTCTCCAAAATAAAAACCAAGTGTTTAAAACACTTATTTGATGTATTTGGCTAATAAATCAAGTGAGACACTTTAAAAACAACGTCGTTTGGGTAAAAACCACGGCTAGCCAAGTTTATGCTATTTTACGTGGTTTTTGCCAAACGACCAAAAATGAAAGGTGGTTTTCAAAGTGTTTTTGTTGGAGACCTGTTTAAACATGCCAAGAAGTAAAAACCAATCATAAAATGTTGAAAACCACTTGGTTGGTTCGGACGCCAAAAAACAACGCCGATAACTGAATGCCGAACACCGGTTTTTGAAAGCCGAAAGCCGGTTTCTGAAAGCCGAATGCCGGATGGCTTGGTTTTTGGTTTGGGCGAACACAACGTGTTTTTAATGTATTAAACATGTTTGAAAAACATTTTTATGATGTGTGAAATGCAATGAAAATAATTTTAGCCTAAAGAGCCAAGGTGTAAAGGTTGGGTCGGTCTTGATCACAATTGTGACAGACTCAACGACACTAAGACTACGGTCTTCGTTCTTGGTCTTCGTTTAGCTCTTGTTCTTATCTTCCTTCTTCGCCTTGTATGTTCAATGTTTTGTCTTGATCACAGCGGTTTGGCATTATCAAAACCTGTGATAAAAACGAACACGGATTTAGTACGAAAACGTGACAAGCCCGTGTTTCAACAGAACACATTCGATAATCAATTGAAATACCCTTCTAATTTTTCTTTTACTCAACACTCTTATTTGATTATGCATTTTCCTGATTTCAGAATGCAAAAGTAACATAACATTAAAAATCAATTTGTTGATTAAACTCTAATCAAGTGTAAAATACATTTGAGGAATGGTTTGCCTATGCGAGTTTTAACACACATATATTGTACATATCACTCTAAGATTCGAGCTAACAGAAACTGGAAACAAAGAGAACCAAAAAATCAAGATAAAAAAGTATAAAGACCATAGTGATGCACACATTATATGCATGACATAGTGTAACACCCCAACCCGCGTAACCCGAACCCGTGAGACAGCGGACTGGTGTGCCACTGGATTGGTATCCGAATATACAACATTTTCAAAACAATTTAAAACAAACATTCTATCAATACTTATAAAAATCCATCGGAGTAATTTAAAATAATGCAGAAGCCTTTTAAAGTCAAACAACTTGGGATCTTGCCCGAAAACGTAATAAGCATTAAAGTTAATTAAATAAAGCATAACTACAGATTAAAGAGACAGCCATGCCATCGTACATCTCCTCCTCAATGCCCTCCGGGATCAGCTCTAGGTTCATCTGTCACCTACGGACAGCAAAAAGGAAAACAACGCTATCCGCTCAGCATTGACGCTGAGTGGCACTCCATTGTAGCACAAGAATAAACATAATAATTCAATAATTAAGATCGCGCATATGTTTATCCTTTTTAATAAAAATCAATTCAACTTTAAATTCGGTTCTTTAGACGGTTGACCAACAGTCAACTTATTTTCTTTCTTTTCAAAACGATTTAGGTTTTTAAGGGTTCCTCATTAACTCTTTGACCACCGGTCAAACAAAATTAGACTTTCACGAAAGTCAAACCACTTAACATTTATTGCCTATGACGGAGATAGCCTTAATCCGTAATACCGAAGATAGCCTCAATTCGGTGGAGGTAGGATCCCTCGGGCGATAGCCTCAAACCCAAGATCACAGACCCTCGTGCGCACGTCTTAACCTCACTGACCAGGCCCTGCAGCCGCCCGAGCAATGGCCAGTTTCTATGTTCGACATATTAAACCAATTGATCCTAATTACTGTTTAGAATTAATTAATTAACTTAATTAATTCATTAAAGTTCTTTGATTTAACCATTAGGTCAAACCTACGTCAACGGATTATCCAGTCAAAGCCTAAGTCAAACAGGACCTAACCCAAGTCAAAGTCAAACTTGTTCAGTCAATTCATAATCCTCAACAATTCAATTGAAATAATCAATTTAATTCAATTAACCAATTTAGCCAAATTATAGCATAAACATATATAACGATCCGAACCATTAGATCTATTCTAAACGCTATTAACTTCATAGTACGGACCTGGATTACGTAGAAATCGAATCGATAGCTCGAACGGAAGGCAAATCAACGAAATCGAACGAACAACGGGTCAAATTGAGTCAAAACACAGAATCGAACAATTAATCTGGCGTGGAGATTAATCTGCCGGCGGTATCAATCCGGGGCAGCAGCTGGATGCGGCGACGGTGGCGGGCGCCGGCGTACAGTGGCGGAGCGGGAGCTGTGCTAAGGGCGACGGCGGGTAGAGGCAATTGGCGGTGACCAGCGTTCGGCGTGGCTGCGCTGCAACTCGACGGCGAGGATGGCAAACGCCGGTAGTGGAGGCGACGAACGGCAGCACGAGGATTGGGAACCGTGGTCGGCGGCGCTGACCCTGGCAGTGAGCGACGGACTTCTGGCGAAGGGGAAGCAGCGGCGACTAGCTGTGCTGGGGAAGGACGACGACCGGCGACTGGCTTATGGCGGCAATCGAAAACGATGAAGACGAAGATGAAGATCCAGGTCGTGCGGCTCTCAGATCCGAACGGAAGACGCGTACGTTATATGCCTTATTTTAATATTAATAGGTTTAGGTTTTACTTATTAATCCCAATATTAGTGGTTTAGGCTCCGGGCCCAAAATACCTGATTAAACGGCCATAACATGAGCTCCATAACTCCGATTCGCGAGCCGTTTGAACCGACGTGATCACAAAAATATTTCCTACGAGATGACAAAAAAGTTGGGCTTAGAATCCAAATTATAATTTTAACCCCCTTTTTAGGCCCAATTCATAATCAATTGATCTAACGAATTTAATTAATTCTTTTGGGCCAGATTTCAGGGCGTTACATTTCTCCTCCCCTTAAAAAAAATTTCGTCCTCAAAATTACCTGAGTCATTGGTCGCCGAAGAGATGAGGGTACTGAGTTCGCATAGATTTTTCGGTCTCCCAGGTGGCTTCTTTCACCGCATGATTACGCCATAGTACCTTTACCAAAGGTACCGTCTTATTCCTTAGTACTTTAGTTTCGCGCGCCAAGATCTTAACTGGCTCTTCTTCGTAAGACAAACTCTCATCGAGGGTTACAGCATTGGTCGGCAACACATGAGTCGGATCTGAACAGTATCTACGCAGCATGGAGACATGAAAGACGTCGTGAATCCTGTTCAACTCTGGTGGCAACTCTAGCCTGTAAGCAACATGTCCTATTCGCTCCAGAATGCGGTAGGGTCCAATGAATCTAGGGCTAAGCTTCCCTTTCTTCCCGAACCGTAGGACCTTCTTCTAAGGTGAAACCTTCAAGAATACCATGTCACCAACATTGTACTCTATATCTCGTCTCTTTAAGTCTGCATAAGATTTCTGTCTCTCCGAAGTGGCGCGGAGTCGGTCTCTGATCACACGAACCTTCTCTTCGGTATCCTGCACAATATCTGGTCCCTCGAGCTTACGCTCGCTAAGCTCTGTCCAACAAATCGAGGTTCGACACTTTCTGCCGTAGAGTGCCTCATAAGGAGCCATCTGAATACTCGCCTGGTAACTGTTATTATATGCAAAATCCATTAACGGCAAGTAACGCTCCCAATCTTCTCCAAAGTCGATCACACAAGCTCGCATCATATCCTCCACAATCTGTATCACCCTCTCAGACTGGCCATTGGTCTGAGGGTGAAATGTCGTACTATGGTTCAAAGCTGTGACAAAAGCCTTCTGGAGTCCTCTCCAGAACATCGAAGTAAACCGGGGATCTCTATCGGATATGATTGACAGCGGTGCACCATGCAACCAAACTATCTCTCTAATGTATAAGTCTGCCAATTTGTCCATGGAGGAGTCACGTTTGACGGGTAGAAAATGAGCGGACTTTGTCAGCCTGTCAACAATGACCTAGATGGCGTCATTCTTTCGTGAAGATCGTGGCAATCCGATCACAAAGTCCATAGTGATCCTTTCCCACTTCCATTCCGGAATGGTAGGAGGGTGCAGCAACCCTGTCAGAACCTGGTGCTCAGCCTTGACTTGCTGACAAGTCAAACAGCGCGCAGTGAACTCGGAGATTTCCTTTTTCATAGCCGGCCACCAATAGGATTTCTTCAAATCCTGATACATCTTGTTACTACCCGGGTGCATAGTGTATACGGTTCCGTGAGCCTCGCCCAACAAGCGATCCCTCACTTCACCGCGGGGCACCACTAGGCGTTCAAGATAATACAAGACTCCGTCATCGCGAATTGCAAACTCAGGCCTCTTTCCTCTAGGAATTAACTCTCGAGTCTTCTGACAAAACTCATCATCTCTCTGTGCTGTACAGATCTCCTGCTCTAACAGAGACTGAAGCTCTAGCTCGGCTAACGATTTTCTGCTCAAAGCATCGGCCTCGATGTTAGCCTTGCCCGGGTGATACTCAATGACGAAATCGTAATCCTTGATCAGCTCCAACCATCGACGTTGTATAAGATTCAGTTCCTTCTGGGTGAGTAGATACCTCAAACTCTTGTGATCGGTGAAGATGTGAATCCTCTCTCCAAAGATGTAGTGGCGCCAAATCTTCAGGGCAAACACCACGGCTGCCAACTCTAAATCATGTGTCGGGTAGTTCTCCTTGTGAGTCTTCAACTGTCTCGATGCGTAGGCCACTACCTTACTCAACTGCATCAGTACACAACCTAAGCCGCTATGAGATGCGTCACTATAGATGGTATACTCGATGCCAGGAGTAGGTTGAATCAAGACTGGTGCTTGGGTCAAGCACTGCTTTCGCTGATCAAAAATGCGCTGGCGCGCTTCTGTCTACTCAAATCTGATGTCCTTCCGCAGTAGCTTGTTCAATGGAGTAGCGATCGAGGCGAAGCCTTTAACAAATCAACGATAGTAACCGGCTAACCCAAGAAAGCTCCTCACCTCACGAACATTCCGCGGAGTCTTCCAATCCACTATGGCTGAGATCTTGCTGGGGTCTACTTGGATACCGATGGCAGAGATAACATGTCCTAAGAATGTCACCTCCCTCAACCAGAATTCACACTTGGACAATTTTGCATACAACTTGTGCTCCTTCAACACACTCAAAACCAATTGCAAATGTCTAGCATGCTCCTCCCGAGTCTGTGAATAAACCAAGATGTCAACCAAGATGTCATCGATGAACACTACTACGAACTGGTCCAAGTATGGTCGGAACACACTGTTCATAAGCTCCATGAACACTGCCTGGGCATTAGTCAATCCGAAAGGCATGACCGAGAAATCATAATGCCCATAGCGTGTCCTAAAAGCAGTCTTCGGAATGTCTTCTCTCTTGACTAGAATCTGATGGTATCTAGAATGCAGATCGATCTTCGAGAATGCTGTAGCCCCTCTGAGCTGGTCGAACAGGTCGTCGATGCGAGGCAACAGATAATGATTCTTCACTGTGGCTTTGTTCAACTTCCTGTAGTCGATCCAAAGTCTCATGGATCCATCCTTCTTTCGAACAAATAACACCGGCGCTCCCCATGGCGAAACGCTAGGTCGGATGAATCCCTTTTCCAGTAGCTCTTGCAATTGAGCCTTCAACTCCTTCATCTCGGCAGGTGCCATACAATACGGTGTAGCAGATATGGGTTCCGTACCCGGAACGAGATTGATCGAGAAATCTACCTCTCTCGGCGGAGGCAAATCAGGAAGGTCTTCGGGAAAGACGTCGGGGAAGTCGCAAACTGTAGGGATGTCCTACTGACGTGGTGATTCTTTCCGCATATCCTGAACGTGACACAGGAACATCTCGCACCTCTTGCGAATCAAGCGCCTCGCGCTCACGGACGATATAAACTCGGGAGCCTTGGGGAACACCTCCCCAGAGAGTGACACGTTGCTACCGTCCTCGGCTCTCAGCCGTACGGTCCGACTACTGCATTTGACCACTGCTCTATGCTCGGTGAGCCAATCCATACCAAGGATAATGTCAAACTCCTTGTGGGGTAGCTCTATCAAATCTGCAGGGAATTGCTTCCCTTGCACGGACAACGGACACCTATGATAAATGTGATGAAGATGCATGCTATGTCCTAGCGGATTCGATACGACGGTCGGTATCTCAAGGTCACTCCTCACGATCGCAGACGTAGCAGGCATGACAACACAGATATAAGAGAGCGTGGAACCCGGATCGATCAAGGCATGCATAACCGAATCAAATAGTATGAACGAACCCAGGATAACATCGGGATTAGGATCTGTGCACCCCTGCATGGCGTAGGTACGCGCTGGAGCACGGCCTGTCTGCTGCGGACGTGGTCTCTGCTGATTATTTGCGGCCGTAGACTGCTGACTCCGTGCTGGATGCGATGCGGCAGGCTGATCCGGAGCTCTAGGAAAAACAGGCTCGCTGCTAGAGTTTGTCGGGCAATGCCTCCTGAAATGCCCTGGCTGACCACAACCCAAACATAAGCCTTGGGCGAGCCAACACTCGCTCGGGTGATGCCTACCACACTGTACACACTGCGGGTGGCTCTTCGTTCTGATCGCGTTGCTAGCGGCGGTCGATGGAGGTGGCTTCGACTTACTCCTCTTAGGCGGCGGCGCACTCGAAGAGCCCTTCTCATACCTCTTTCCCCCGAATCCAAAACTCTTCCCGCTCGGCCCGGCACTGGCCGCGGGTCGCGGGTCTTTCGTCGCTCGATCCTCCTTCTTGGTCGCCTGCAAATCATCCAAGCTCTTTTCCGTTTTCACAATCAAATCATACGCCGCATTAAAATCTGTCATCCTGATCAGCGTGGCGTACGGACTCAAGTCCGGCCGTAGCTTCTTGACGAACTCATTCAAACGATCCTCCGGAGTGGAGACTAGACTCGTCGCATACTGGGACAGGTAGTCGAACTTCTGTCTCAGTTCAGGCAGTGACATCCCCTCCTGCTTAAGCGCAACGAACTCATCGCGCCTCTCCTCGCGGTACCGAGTGGGGACGTACTCCTTCGTGAAAGCTCGATCAAACCGATCCGAGGTCCAAGGCTTGGGCGTGTGTGGATCCTGGTCAATGCGCTTCCACCAATCATATGCTCCCTTCCGGAACATCTGTGACGCCAACTCCGAGCGATTTGCATCAGAGACTCTCAAATTCTTGAGTACCCGGTCCATATGCTCAAGCCAATCCAACGCAATCTGGGGCTCCCCCATCTTGTCTCCTCGAAACTCTTCCGCTCCATTATCCTTCAATGTCTTGAAGGTAACGATGCGCGGCTGCGGTGGTGGCTAGAACATGGGCATAAACTGCGCCATGTGCTGCATATAATGGGCCATCATGGCCGAGAACATCTGCTCGTAGGCCACCTGCGGCATCGCCAACGGTGGCATCACTGGAGGTGGTACGACTGGAGGTGGTGCAACTGGCGGCTGTCACGCTGGCTTAGGTTGATTCTGCTGCCCTCCGTCACCCGGAGGCGTGAAACTCGAACCCTCGGTGTTCACTGTATGCACGCTCACGTGCTCCGGCTCAGAAACGTACTGACCATGGGTCGATTCTTGACTCATTCAAAAATAATAAGGAAATTCCCAAGTCAGATCCTAACATATAACAGATAAAGCTATAAATACTTATTACCTTCTCGGGGCAGAGGAGTTACGTGAGATGCAGATGTGGCTAAATTATTCATTATATTTTATTTTGAAAGGGTCCAAAGACCGATTTTAAAACCAAATGCTCCGATACCAAAATGTAACACCCCAACCCGCGTAACCCGAACCCGTGAGACAGCGGACCGGTGTGCCACTGGATTGGTATCCAAACATACAACATTTTCAAAACAATTTAAAACAAACATTCTATCAATACTTATAAAATCCATTGGAGTAATTTAAAATAATAATGCAGAAGCCTTTTAAAGTCAAACAACTTGGGATCTTGCCCGAAAACGTAATAAGCATTAAAGTTAATTAAATAAAGCATAGCTACAGATTAAAGAGACAGCCACGCCATCGTACATCTCCTCCTCAATGCCCTCCGGGATCGGCTCCTGGTTCATCTGTTTGATCACCTACGGACAGCAAAAGGAAAACAACGCTATCCGCTCAACATTGACGCTGAGTGGCACTCCATTGTAGCACAAGAATAAACATAATAATTCAATAATTAAGATCACACATATGTTTATCCTTTTAATAAAAATCAATTCAACTTTAAATTCGGTTCTTTAGACGGTTGACCAACGGTCAACTTATTTTCTTTCTTTTCAAAACAATTTAGATGTTATGAATTCCTCATTAACTCTTTGACCACCGGTCAAACCAATTTAGACTTTCACGAAAGTCAACCCATTTAACATTTATTGTCTATGACGGAGATAGCCTCAATCCGTAATACCGAAGATAGCCTCAATTCGGTGGAGGTAGGATCCCTCGGGCGATAGCCTCAAACCCAAGATCGTAGACCCTCGTACGCACGTCTTAACCTCACTGACCAGGCCCTGCAGCCGCCCGAGCAATGGCCAGTTTCTATGTTCGACATATTAAACCAATTGATCCTAATTAGTGTTTAGAATTAATTAATTAACTTAATTAATTCATTAAGGTCCTTTAATTTAACCATTAGGTCAAACCTACGTCAACAGAATATCGAGTCGAAGCCTAAGTCAAACAGGACCTAACCCAAGTCAAAGTCAAACTTGTTCAGTCAATTCATAATCCTCAACAATTCAATTCAAATAATCAATTTAATTCAATTAACCAATTTAGCCAAATTATAGCATAAACATATATAACGATCCGAACCATTAGATCTATTCTAAACGCTATTAACTTCATAGTACGGACCTGGATTACGTAGAAATCGAATCGATAGCTCGAACGGAAGACAAATCAACGAAATCGAACGAACAACGGGTCAAATTGAGTCAAAACACGGAATCGAACAATTAATCTGGCGTGGAGATTAATCTCCCGGCGGTATCAACCTGGGGCAGCAGCTGGGTGTGGCGACGATGGCGGGCGCCGGCGTACAGTTGCGGGGCGGCAGCTGTTGGCGGTCTATCTTGTTCAAATTTGAGGGGACAGAGAGAAACCGAAATAAAAAAACTGAAGAAGAAGATGTGCTAAGGGCGACGGCGGCTGGAGGCGACGAATGGCAGCACGACGAGGTTACTGGCCGGCAATTCGAACGGACGATGGTGGTTCTGGCGATTGAGAACCGTGGTCGGCGGCGCTGACCCTGGCAGTTGGCGACGGACTTTTGGCGAGGGGGAAGCAGCGACGACTAGCTGTGCCGGGGAAGGACGGCGACCGGCGACTGGCTTATGGCGGCGATTAGCTGCGATCGGAAACGATGAAGACGAAGGACCTCGTGCGGCTCTCATATCCGAAACAGAAGACGCGTAAATACCTGAACCGTAGGACCTTCTTCAGTTTTACTTATTAATCCATATACTAGTGGGTTTGGGCTCCGGGCCCAAAATACCTGATTAACGGCCATAACATGAGCTCCTTAACTCCGATTCGCGAGCCGGTTGAACCAACGTGATCACAAAAATATTTCCTACGAGATGACATAAAAGTTGGGCTTAGAATCCAAATTATAATTTTAACCCCCGTTTTAGGCCCAATTCGTAATCAATTGATCTAACGAATTTAATTAATTCTTTTGGGCCAGATTTCGGGGCGTTACATGTCATCAAAGAGATTCATGGCATAAGTGTTCACAAGAGCCCTATCCAGTCTCCTCCAAACCTTGCCTAGAGCTCTTTTTCCTGCCACGTGAAAATTCCACCCTTTGGTGGAATGTTATTGAGATCACAAGAAGCAATGCAATAGGAGAAATCTTCCATTCCTTTAAAGCTAGGCAAGATAGGTCCTCTATGTTCATCAAGGCTACAAATAATGTTAAAATCTCCTCCAACTATCCACGGAGTATCATAGGGTATATGACTTATCACAGAGTTCCAGAGAGGTTGACGTTCCCCCTCGGAATGTAAACCATAAACTGTGGAAATAAGGATATCCCTATTGAGGAGATTGTTGTGAAAGAGAATGCTGATAATTTGATCTCCAAAGATGCTGTTGACACAATGAAGGTGGGAATCATCCCAAAATATCCAAGCTTTATTGTTAAAGTCCACTAAAAAGGACTGAAAGCCAAGCTTATTGGCATAAGAGCTGATTTTTTCCTCTTTAATGAATGGCTCTAGAATAGCCAGAAAATGAACCCTATGTATTTGGATGAGGGAAACAAGCCTGGGTAATGAGCCTCTTACCCCTCTAATAATCCAAAATAACAGGTTCATGAGGGGCCAAAAGGGGGCTCAACTAACGCTGCTTTCATGCCCCTAGTCTGGAAGGAAAGCTTAACAAAATTCTGTGCATACCCCCCTCCTCTAGTAATGAGATGGCCTGGGCTCCCAGGTTTTGGAGCATTAAGTTCGAAAGGTTCAAGTGGGGATCTATCCATAACCTCATGACCATATTGATCTTAATGAGTAGAAATATCATATATATCTTCAAGATTAGAATCCTTCAAACCAAGGACTTGCTGAAGGAATTCATCACTGGCTCTGTTTCCCTTGGATACTGCCATGTCATCTGTACTTCCTTTTTACATGTATTTCTATAGAAAATGGTCTTCCAGTGGGAAAAATGGCTCTGGGATTGAGTTCGCTAACACCAGGGATGGGGCCGAAGAGAGGTATGGGGAGGGCCTATTAGTGGAGGTAGGGAAATGGGCCTGAGAGGTGTTTGGAGTGTGGGCCTTGGTAGAGTACTCATGGCCTGCTGAATCCCCTTGTATTGTAGTGCATGGCTTGAGTACTCGCCGGATTTTGAATTCTCACCGGACCTTTCTCTCTCATCCTCTGTATATGTGTGTGTGTGTGTGTGTGTGTGTGTTATATATATATATATTATATATATATATATATATATATATATATATATATATATATATATATATATATATATATATATATATATATATATATATATATATATATATATATATATATATATATATATATATATATATATATATATATATATATATATATATATATATATATATATATATATATATATATATATATATATATATATATATATATATATATATATATATATATATATATATATATATATATATATATATATATATATATATATATATATATATATATATATATATATATATATATATATATATATATATATATATATATATATATATATATATATATATATACAGAATGGCTAGAGAGAGAATCACGCCGGAATCCTCTGGTTTTCCGGGCCGTTATCCGGCAAGTCACCATGAGAAATCATTCAATACATTTCCTAAAAGTTTCTATAGCCAGCATACACAACCTCAAGTTAAGAAATTTTTCAGTCAGATTTTTCAAGAAGAAGGAAATAAAGTCCTGGGAAAGATTGAGGCTACATTCAATGAGATGCCATCAGCCACATTCACCCTTGATGAAGAAAGATTGCTTGGCAGTAAGCTGCAGTATGCCCTGGTTGGAAGAGGAGACAGATTCATCAATCTCAACATTCTCAAGAGCTTTCTTGAAGGGATTGGGTTCTAGGGAGGATTCAAGTTACGTAGACTTCTCAACAATGATGTACTTATTCTCTTCCACAAAGAGGAGGAATACCTGAGATTCTTCATTAGAGGTACATGGATTATCAACCATATTAAGTTTTATGTTTCCAAATGGTCCCCTGAGTATTCACCCCACCAAGACTGCTCTGTAGTTCCCTTATGGGTTACCTTCAGCAAACTCCCCACACATTTTATTAACCCAGTGGCATTATTCACCATTGCTAGCACCATTGGCAAACCTTTACTCATGGATTTCCAAACTGCCAGCCTTATAAGAACCAATGAGGCAAGGTGTTGTATTGAAATAGACCTTGCAAAACCACTCCCCTCTCAAATTCATATTAGAATTGGTCCTAGAGATTTAGTCCTACCTTGCAAGTTTGAAAATGTTCCAGGTTTCTGTCAACAGTGTCACAAGCTTGGCCCTAGTAATTTTATTTGCAAGATTCATGGTCATTTTCAAAAATCAGCCCCTAAATCAAGCAAGCCAGATAAGAATCAAGCTACAGATACAGGAGAGTGGACTGTGGTTAAAAGTAAAAAATCTATTCAGAAGGATGCCAGAGTAATTTGGGATACGGGGGTCCCACTAGTGATAGATCTAAGAGGAGTGATGGCTGGATATTAGATAATCGATCTAAGAAGTGCCAGGCAACACACTCTCTCATTAACCACAAGGTAACTATGGAGAAAGGATGGACATTGGGTAAAACCAAGAGGGGCCAGGCAACTTCCTCTAAAGTTACTGTGAGGGATGGCTGGACATTGGGAATAGACAATCCTAAGAGGGGCCAGGCTACATCCTCAGTGGGCACAGTTGGGAATGGCTGGACATTGGGTAATAATTTATCCAAGAGGAGCCAGGATACATTCACCAAATCCAAACAGATATGGGTTCCATTACTCAATTCAGAAACCAAGGGGCAACAGAATATAGTGGAATCTGGGACCCATAATCCAGTTACAACAACTTCAAGCCAAAAGAGTAAGGGTCCAGTGATAGCTTTTGACAGTCCAGACACTACTGGTGTGCAGAAAAATAGTTTAATTATTTTCAACTCTCCCTCTCAAAAGGATATTGTTTCTGACTCCCACTCTCCTTTTTGGGGTCTTCATTCCATCTTCAAGGTTCAGGATCACTTTCCATCATTCTCAGCAGCCAGAAATTTTGCCACTAACTTATTTCTACAGAACAATGAGAAAGGAAATTCCAATCAACTCAACACATTATCAAGGATTGGGGACTCAAATTCCATTTCAAAGACAACAACACCAAGCTTTAGACCTCCTCTCATATCCTTAGATGACAGTTTTTTGAATCGGGCTCAAGCAATTGAACTTGAGGATATTGAAACAATCAGAGACAGTGAGGAGAACTACATTGAGGATGCAGGTTATCACACAGAAGGAGAAAAAGAACCAGTTATTTGGATTAATTCAGAGCTTCAACCCTTTGAGATTACAATGCCTAAACATAATTCACCAAAGCTAGCAATTCCTAAAGCAGTTATTCATGAGACTCCCTCTGTTGCTAGAACAATTATGACAACGAGTAAAGCTAGGACTATTGAAGGACTCCAAAAAAAGCACTTATGAATTGTATGTTCTGGAATGTTTGTGGAGCTGCCTCCTCCCTAAACAGGCTAAAAGCTCTTATCTCTTCTAACCCTATTGACTTTCTTTGTCTCATTGAACCCATTGTAGCTGACAAGAAAAGGGAATGGTATAAAATCTCATTGGGGTTCTCAAACTCAACTGGTGGTATTAACAATAAAATGTGGATTTTTTGGAAAGATAACACTCTTCAGTTTCTTGATTCCAGAGAGGATACTCAATGTATTCACCTAGACTTCTGGTGCCCTATCATCAACAACAAAATCAGATTCTCTGCTGTCTATGGGGGTCATTGCTCTACTGTTAGAAGAATACTCTGGGAAGATCTCATCAATGCTAGCACAGATTCCCACCCTTGGATTGTGGGTGGTGACTTCAACACCATCCTTAGCCTGGATGAACATAAAGGCTCCTCCTCTCCTTATTATAAGGACTTGGAAGATTTTAGTGATTGCATTGATGCTTGTGGTCTAACAGCCCCACCTTTCACTGGTGGAATCTTTACTTGGAGTGGCACAAGAAGTAAAGGAAAGCTTTGGAGAAGGTTGGACAGGGTGCTTCATAATCAATCAGCTATTGAGGCCTTCAAAGAAATCAATCTCACCCACCTTAGCAAGACAACCTCAGATCATAAGCCTTTGCTAATTCAATGCAAAGAAGAAGGTTTAAGGGCCCCAAACCTTTCAGGTTTCTTAATGTTTGGACTACACACCATAGTTTTTTGGAAGTGGTCAGTAATTACTGGGCACATAGCCCTAGAACAGGAGGAATGACTGGCTTTGCTAGTAAACTTAAGGGTTTGAAACCTGTTCTGGCCCACTGGAGCAAGAATCATTTTGGAAACATTTTTAAGGAGGTTAAGGATAATGAAATTAAGGCAGCCAGAGCCCAAGAGGATTTTGAAAATGACCCAACAGAGGAAAAGAGAGCTCAGGCTAATCTAGCCTCAGCTAATCTGATGCTTAGCCTTAACAAAGAAGTGGACTTCTGGAAACAAAAGGCTAACATCAAGTGGATGTCAGAAGGAGATTGCAATTCCAAATTTTTTCATTCATTTGTCAAAAGCAAAAGAAGAAAACTTGCAATCAAAACAATCCATGATGATCAAGGCAACATTTTGACAACTCAAGAGGATATTTGCAGAGAGGCTATTCACTATTTTTCTAATTGCTACACCACAGTCACTAAGTCAGATGAATCCATTATTTCTCAATACATTGATCAAGTCATTGATGACAGAGACAATCAACTCATCTGCTCTATTCCATCTGAAGCTGAAATTTATAAAGCTATTATGAATCTTAATCCTGATAGTGCAGCTGGCCCGGATGGTTTCAATGGGTACTTCTTTAGAATTTGCTGGAAGATTATCAAGGTGGATGTCATTCTTGCCTGTCAGGAATTCTTCTTGGGATTTCCAGTCCCCAAATCATTTGGTAGCACATTTATTACCCTCATTCCCAAGATTGAAGATCCGAAAGGGTTTGGAGACTACAGACCCATATCCCTCTCCTCCTTCATGAGCAAAATTAATACAAAGATCCTTGCTACCAGATTGGCCACATTGCTGCCCAAATTTATCTCAGAAGAGCAGACAGGATTTCAAAAGAACAAGGGTGTTGAGGAACAGAATCTATTGGCTGAAGAAATGGTGCACATGCTAGATAAAGAGGTAAGAGGGGACAATTGCATTGTCAAGTTGGATATGGCAAAAGCCTTTGATAGGGTGGAGTGGAGCTATCTTATTAAAATTTTGGACAAACTTGGGTTCAACTTACACTCACAAAAGCTGCTAATGGCCAATCTAGTAGGTACACATCTCTCTATTCTTATAAATGGCACACCTGCTGGTTTCTTTCAAATGAAGAGAGGGGTGAAACAAGGTGATCCTCTCTTACCTCTTCTCTTTTTGATTAGCAGTGAGGGCTTCACAAGAATGATCAACCTACACATGAAGTCCACCTATCTGGGCAGCTACAACACAGGCAATCACCCTTTGATAAGCCACTTGGCTTTTGCAGATGACCTAGTGGTTTTCCTCAATGGGGACACTAGAAACTTGAAAAAATTTAGAAGGATTTTAGAGGACTATCAGAAAGGGTCTGGGCAACAAGTGAACCTTAACAAGAGCAGCTTTTATACTGGGAAGAAGGTCAACCAAACTAAAATTACCTCAATGTCCAGAAGTCTAGGTATGGATCATGGGACACTCCCCTTCACTTATTTAGGTGCAACTATGGTTAAAGGCAAGTTAAGAAAACAGCATTGTTCTAAGCTCCTGAATCACTTTGACAGATATCTTAACTCTTGGTTTAGCACCACTCTCAATCCCATGGGGAGACTTGTGTTGATCAAACATGTACTCTCATCCATACCTTTACATATCACAGCTGTCCACACCATCCCCCAATCAATTATACAGATTCTCCACAAAAAGATGGCAAATTTCCTATGGGGATTCAAGAATGGTAAACCTAAATACCACTGGAGCAAGTGGAACAACCTGTGTGTACCAACTAATGAAGGAGGACTTAACCTGAAAAGCCTAGAAGATTTACAGGAAGCCTACTCCATCAAGCTATGGTGGAAAGTTCAAACAGACAACACTAAGTGGGCTAAATTCATGAGAATTAAATACCTTAGACAGTCTGATTTTAAGAAAAGAATTTATGACTCTCCAACTTGGAAGAGAATCTGCAGAATCAATACCACTGCCAGGGAACATACTTCAGAGGAAGGAGATCACATCAGCTGGGGTGAGGGGGATTTCTCACTTAAAAAAGCCTATAACATTTGTAGAATGACTAAGCCTGCTCAACTCAATTTTTCATACTGTTGGAATAATGCTCAAATCCCTAAGGTAAAATTCTTCCTTTGGAAAGCACTGAACTGTTATCTACCGTTCTCTGATAACCTAAAACGCATGGGGTTTCATGTAGTATCAATCTGCCACCTCTGCAAGAACAATGAGGAAACCATTGACCATGTTTTCCTACAGTGTAATTGGAGCCAGAATCTGTGGCATTTCTTTGCAGAAGCAGTAGAGGGACCAAGATCAAGACAATCTTTAACCCTAAACCAACACGTCATGGAATGGAACTTATCCCACAGAAGAAGGACACTCAAAGGTCAACTACGCATCATCCTCCCAGGGATCATTGTATGGCAAATTTGGAAGGAATACAATAGAATAATCCACGACAATGGTTTCATTAACATCAACAAGGTTCGCTACAAAATTCTAAATACACTGAAGGATTGGAGCTGGAAAAACAGACGGAAAAAATGGATGCTAAGGGATAATAATCTAGCAAACCTGGGTTTCAATTTCTTCTTCTTGTCTGGGAAAGAATTGAAAGGAAGAGTTCCTGCGCTTCAGATCGACCCACAGAGGAATGGTGAATGCTCGTATCGCAGAGGAGAGGGCTAACTTCCAAGTTTCTTGGAGTGAGTACGAGGATAGATGGACATCTAGATTTGGTACTATGTAAGAGTTTAAGCTTTTGTCCTTATTGGTGCTACCTTTCCTTTTCATTGGATTTTGTGTTTCTTGTATTATTCCTTACTTTCGGGGTTAGGTCAGGTCCCCCGAATGTGTTTTGAATGTTTACTTTCGGAGCTTTGGTCTAGTCCTCTCCGAACGTGTACTAAAATAGTTTATTTAATAATACTTGGTAAGGGCTGCCTGGACCTTACCCCACCGCAATTGGTGGATTTTCGGGTTTAAAATATATATATATATATATATATATATATATATATATATATATATATATATATATATATATATATATTTGAAAAGTAAAAATATTATTCAAATGAGGAAAGAAAATACTGGTACGGAGAGGTGGCCAGCCCCAACACAAAGGCCGAAAGAATAAGAGAAAAAACATTCATAAAAGGACAAAAGGTGAAAGGCCAAAAGGATGAGACTATATAGACCATCATGAGTAAACACCAGCCAAGTCATTCCAATGCAGGTCCCTGTTCCTCAAAGCATCTTCCATCATCATGTGCATTATTTCCCAGCTCTGTCCTGGTACCTTGTACCTCCGTCCAGACTCAAGGAGCTTCCTAATACAGCTATTTGAGCACAGAGGCCAGCCATATACACTGAAGGCAGTGTTGAGAATTGGAAAAAACCAGCTCTCTAAAGAGGATATGCTCCAGCTCCAAATCATTGACATTCGAACCATTACAGTAGCTAAAAGAAATGAGCTAAAGAAACAAACAGTAGTAAGAGATAAACTTAAGCAACATGACAATCAATAAGCATATTCTATCTCTTCCTCCAACCCATAGTCTGAAAATTGAGACTGCTTCTTTTTCTTCTTCATTTTTTTTTTTGAGTTTTGGTTAGAGGTTTGCTATGGGGTTTAGGATCTTCTGCCTTGTGGGGACAACAAAGTTTGAAGAAATTGATAACCTCGTCTTCATGGGATTCATGGGGATCTAACGAGTCTTCTTCTTCGACCCAGCCGATAGGATTAATTTTCCTTCCATGTTCAAGGATTTTAGCCTTACTCCTCGTAACAATTTGTGACGGTGAGTACGTCCTTCTGCCCTTTAGTTCTTTACGGAGATGGAGGGGGTGTTTAGAGCATCTTGAGAGGTCAATTTGCAAAGGCCTGAGTTTTGTATCTATGAACACAAATTCCTCCCCGTCGGAATGGGTATAGAGAATGGGTCCATCCCTGTCCTTAGCATGATCTTCCACTGCGTTGAGGGAAAGTATCAAACTTTGGCCATTGATATTTGAAAAGGGGTCTTCTTCCGGCTCTGCTGTTACTACCGTTCCTTGTTCCTCAGTGAAAAGAGCAGCATAAGAGTAAACAATACGCACAAAGGCGGGAGCAGTAGGACTAAGGATTTTACGTGGTAGGGGTGGAAATTCTTCGGCTTGACTGGTGGGGAGGCTGTAAAATGGAGCTGCTTTAGTCTGGTAAATAACGAGCTGGTTGTTAGCTTCGGAAGAGGTGGGATCTCCATCAAATCCCTCTGAACTTGTGACATCAACACTTTGGGCATTTACATCTTGCCGGGTTTTTGTAGGCAGGGATGAGAAGTCAGTTCCATTGGGAGTATGTCGCAGGGGTTCCTGGGGTTTCTCAGATACAGACACCTTAGGGCTTACCTCAAGATTAGTAGCTCTCTTGGTGAAAACAGAGAGGGCCTTTATGAAAAGTTTAGGGCCATCAACTATTGAATCAAAGGGGATAATTATGAAAGTACTGCCTTCTCTTCTAATCTCTTGGATTTTCACAAATTTACCCCTTTTATTAGAACCAATGGAAAGGTTTATGGTTCTATTGTCCTATAACTTGGACACTGCCCAGTATATATATATATATATATATATATATATATATATATATATATATATATATATATATATATATATATATATATATATATATATATATATATATATATATATATCTATGTGTGTGTGTATATATATATGTGTGTGTGTATATATATATATATATATGTGTGTGTGTGTGTGTGTGTGTGTGTGTGTGTGTGTGTATATATATATATATATATAAGAATGACAAGGAGACTTTTAGCCTAAACAAGGATGACAATGAGGGTTGTGTTGTTAATAAGCTGATAAAATCCTCTTCACAAGCATCTCGAAGCTCAACTATTGATAAGCTATAAATTCATGCATCTCCGTTCTATCCTAGAAATCCTTTGCCAAATAACCTATATTTACAGGACATGAAAGCCCTAAACCTCAAGGCAGAGGATATCGGAAAGGACTCGATGATGACCAGCAGTTCATCAAAGAGTCCTGTTGGCATGTTGGGGACTAGAGTTGGTGACAGTGATAGTTATCATACATTGGAAGAGGAACAACAAATGTTTTTTGGGGATAGGGTCTCGGAAGAAGTTGATTTAGTAGAGTCTGAGCAAATTCATGAAGATATTTTTTTCAAATTGTGGAAGACTTTGATCATAAAGGGAATGGTAAAAGCAAGAAAAACAGAAAGAAAAAAGGAAATAAAAAGACTAAGTGAATATTTGACTTCCTTTGGTCTTTCGTTCCAACTTCCCTTAGATCGTTGGTCTTTGAAATTGCTCTAGAATTTTATTGGCATCTTTTATCCATGTTTTATTTGGGCTTTTGTTACGGTACCTCATTGATGCAGATGCTGGAACATTGGTTTCTTGTCCTGGGAACGTCCCTATCTGCCTCTTTTTGTTCAAGGGGTCTTCTTACAAATGGGAGCTATGGTTTTTGACAGTTTTTTGGCCGGGTGATCCTACCACAGCTAGTGATTTTTGATAGGGGCTGCTTCTCGACAAGTTGGCCAAGTCACAACCATGATATCTTGTTTTTTTAGATTGGCCGGTTTTTACTTGTTTGATTGTGGCCTTATTTTCATTTGTTGGCTTGTGGAAGCATGTTTTAGTATTCAGTCTCTTTTAGTTTGGCCGATTTGTTGGGTTGGCCACCCCCCCTTGTACTACTTTTTCTTATTCACTTAATAAAAACAATAACATCCTTTTGGTTCAAATTTATGTAGACGACATTATATTCGGTGCTACTAACGAGTCTTTGTGCAAGGAATTCTCAACGCTAATAACTAGCGAATTTGAAATGTCAATGATGGGCGAGCTCACATTCTTTTTGGGACTCCAAGTTAAGCAAATAAAAGATGGCACGTTCATTTGCCAAACTAAATACTGCAAGGAGCTCCTAAAACGGTTTGAAATGGACAGCGCCAAAGCCATGGCGACCCCGATGAGCACGTCTGATCATCTTGACAAAGACGAGAAAGGTAAGGAAGTAGAGGTCAAAAAGTATCGAGGTATGATCGGATCCCTTCTTTATCTTACTGCTAGTAGGCCGGATATCATGTTTAGCGTTTGCCTTTGCGCAAGGTATCAATCATGTCCGAAGGAATCGCACTTAACGGCGGTAAAACGGATTATGAAATATCTTGCCGGCACGGTAAACGTTGGACTGTGGTATCCAAAAGGCTCTTCTTGTCATCTCGTTGGTTATTCCGACTCGGACTTTGCCGGTTGCAAATTAGACCGTAAAAGTACAAGTGGGACTTGCCACTTACTTGGTAGCTCTCTAGTCTCATGGTTTAGTAAAAAGCAAGTCAGTGTTGTGTTATCCACAACCGAAGCAGAATATGTAGCCGCCGATAGTTGTTGAGCTCAAATTCTTTGGATGAAGCAACAACTCGTGGACTATGGCCTTAGTATCAATCACGTCCCTCTTCGTTGTGATAATACTAGCGCCATAAGCTTGACTAAGAACCCCGTTCTTCACTCAAGGACGAAACACATTGACATTAGGCATCATTTCATTAGAGATCATGTTCTCAAAGGTGATGTCGAAATTGAGTTTGTTGAAACACAAAACCAATTAGCCGACATTTTCACAAAACCTTTAGAGAAAGAGTCGTTCTTCCGCATTCGAAGTGAACTCGGAATCCTTGACTCCACGATGATCTATGTTATGCATCTAAACTTGTTAAACGCTTACTAACTTGAGCGTCGGAGAACTTTTTTCTTTTTTGCAGGTACCCCGTTCATGAAATCAGGGGGAACCATGCAAACAGCGCTGTCCAAGAGACGAAACAGCGCTGTTGAGAGAAACACCGTCAACCAGTTTGTGCCAACAGCGCTGTACAAGACGCCAACAGCGCTGTCCCAGGGAGTCCTTTACTATTCCCTTTCCAGAAACTTTTTGAACATCGCTGTTCCAACCTAAAACATCGCTGTCCTCCAAAACACCTTGTTTTTCAACCAAAACCAGAAACTTTTTAAACAGCGATGTCCCTCTTTCAACATCGATGTCCACTTTTACAAAAATTTTTTCCTATCGTAAAACAGCGATGTAGAGAAACTTAACAGCGCTGTTCTAATGGGTTCAACCCCTTACACAATTCCAGAATGATTTGGAACATCGCTGTAGGGAACCCAACATCGCTGTCCATTTTACACCTGATTTTTAAAACTGGACGCATAACAGCGCTATCCAGAGGCTCAACAGCGCTGTCCCAACAACGATGTAGCCTTTGGAACATCGTTGTTCTGGATAAATTTTTCAAAAAAAATATCCGTTGGCACCAGCATTAATTGATCCAACAGCCATATTTTTGAAAATCTGGACGTTGGAGACCTCTTTCTCTATAAATTGGGACCTCCTCTCTTCACTTTTACACACACAAATAGAATTCTCTTCAACATCCTTGCTTATTTCATCATTTCTACTCTCTTCTCTTGAGACTTCTTCATCATGGGCAAAGATAAGAACATGGCAGGAGCTTCCGGCAGATCCAAGGCCAAATCCCGGGCGCCTACGACATCCACCGAGGAACGCCTCTACTATGGTGACGGGTCATACCTTTGGTTTGATTCCGAGGAGGAACGCACCTGTTTCCTCACTTTCTTCTCTAAACGGGTTGTGGCTCCTCCACGGATCATCCCGACGCGCTACCCGGAGCTGCAGGGCTACGACGACCTCGACGCGCAGCTTCATCAGGCCGGCCTTTGGCCCTTTGTCTCCCGGGCTCGGAAGGAGATCAACCCGGCGCTGATTCGGGTGTTCTACTCCAACCTCCGGCGTGAGGGCGACGTGCTCTATTCTCTTGTCAAGAGCACGCCGATAGAACTGTCAATTGAGCAGCTTGGGCGCATCGCCGGCCTCCCCTACCAAGGCGACGACGTCTCCCTATATGGCGGAGAGGACTGGGTGCTCAACAACGAGGGCCTTATCCTCAACGAGCTTGGCATCACCGAGCTCATCCGCCATGCCTCGGGCCGCCCCACCATCCACTCCGCTAACCCCGATGGCCGTCTTCTTCTCTACATCGTCTCCCGGATCATCAAACCCAGGAAGCACGGCCACACCATCATGTCCGGTGAAGATCTCAATCTCATCCATGCGATCATGCACTCGGCCCCAATCAATTGGGCAAAGTTTGTCATGATCAACATGACGATTGCCGCGTCCACCGACCACGACCACCTCCTCCCGTACCCGTTCGTGGTGATGGACATCCTTGAACGGTTCAAGGTGACCACCACCGTTGGCCCACTCACAAAGGCCACGAAGATTTGGGCGGTCAGCACCCAAACCTTCAAGAAGCGGTCGGACAACGCCGGACCTGCCACTGCCGTGCAACGGCGCCGTTCTGCTGCTGGCTCAGCCGAAGCCCACGCCCGGGCCAACCTTGCCTCCATCGCCGACTCCCTCAACCGGCTTCACTTTAAAGTTGACGGGATGGATGGCTACCTTGAGCGGCTCGACGAGGCTGTTCAACGCCAATGGCACGCCATGAACGCATACTTCCAACGCGTTAACTACGTCCCCCCACCGTACCATGGCACGTTCTTTGGGCAAGTGTGCGGTGACGAGGACGAAGAGGATGGCTCCTACGCCCCGTCAAGCTCCCCAGACGAGGACGAGTTCGACGACGCCGTTGACGGTGATGAGATGGACGCCGACGACGACGAGGAGGAAACCGAAGACGAATACTAGGCCACCCCTAGAATTTCTATCTCTTTTATTTTAATTATCATGTCTCTTAATCCTTCCGTTGTACTCCGCTATTTCCCATCTTCAATAAATAAAAGTTATCTTTTATCTTTTTGTTCATGTCAAAAGGGGGAAGAAAAGGGCTATGCATATACTAAGGGGGAACGCCTCTAAAAACGAGACCGTTTGATTTTAATCTGACTAATTTCTTTTAAGCACAAATTAAGGGGGAACTTTTTAACAACTTTTTGAAAATCAAATATCCCTTAATATGCACATCCCCGTCTTGTTTGCCATTATCAAAAAGGGGGAAATTGTTGGAACACGGGTTTACGCCTATGTCGTACTAAGCCGTGTTCGTTTTATGACAGGTTTTGATAATGCCAAACCGCCGTGACAATAACAAGGTTAAACTGAGCAAAACCAAGGCGAAGGAACATGGCATGATGAACGGAGAACCAAGAACCAAGAATCAAGAGCGAAGAATTAGAATTGCATCGAGTCGGTCTTAATGTGATCGAGACCGGCACAAACTTCCAAATCTTGGCTCTCTAAGCTCAATTCATCAAAACCCTTTTTGTATATTCAAAATGATTTTCATAAGTTTTTAAACCTGGCTAAAAACACTTGGAGTTCGCCCAAACCAAAAACCAAGTCATCCAGCGTTTGGCTTTCAGAAACCGACATTCGGCTTTCGGTTTTAAGCATTGGTTTTTGGGCATCCGAACACACCAAGTGGTTTTTAACTTTTTATGATTGGTTTTTGCTTCTGGGCATATTTAAATAGTTCTCCCACAAAAACGCCTCAAAAACCACCTTCCGTTTTTGGTCGTTTAGTGAAAACCATGCTAAACGGCATGAACTTGGTTAGTCGTGGTTTTCAACTAAATGACGTGGTTTTTAAAATGTTTTACTTGATTTCTTAGCAAAATGCAATAAAAAAATGTTTTCAATACTTGGTTTTTACTTTGGAGAACTTGTGTTTTTGACATCGGCTAACGACGTGACTAAACCAACCATGGGTCTGGCTAAACCATCCCAATAGCGATGTTGAGGTAACCAACAGCGCTGTCTGGCTTGGGTAGCTAAAAACATGATTTGGCATTAAGTCCTCCAACAGCGATGTTGGACATTAGACATCGCTGTTGAGCCAAGGTTGGATTTCCAGACACTTCTGGAACAGCGATGTAGGCCTCCCTACAGCGCTGTCCAACCTAAGCCAAAAATATAGTGCATTGGCAGAAAGTTTCAGGACAGCAATGTTGACCAAGCAACAGCGCTGTCAGGCCAAAACTTCACCTTCAAAGGCAGACCTAAACAGCGATGTTCTAGTATGGAACATCGATGTAGAGACCTGACCGTTGGAAGGAATTTAAGGCTAAAACTTTCCTTGTTTGGAAGTCAACAGCCAAAACAGCGATGTAGGGATTTTAGACATCGCTGTTGGCATGACCGTTGGTTCCCATTTTTCAAAACGCAAGCCTAGAACAGCGATGTCCAAGCCTAGGACAGCGCTGTCTGGGTGAATTTCAACAGATCCAATCTTGATCAAATCCCACAAATTGTGCCAATCACCCCTTAAATACTTTGGTCCGTTGGAGCCTATTTTTCTACTATAAAATGGGGTGTTTGGGTCTGTTTTACAAATAACATTACTTCACAACTCCTACTCTTTCATTGCAAATCATTCTTCAATTATTCATAGCTTTTGAGAGCCATTTTTTGTGAAGCTTGTGTTGTGTTCTTGAGCGTTCTTAGTTTACTCATTATCCACTCTAAAAGAGAGTATTGTTCTTGAGTGTTTTTAGTGTTCTTAAACACTTGACAAGAGAAGGTATTTCTCTTGTTGGTCGAAGGAAGGGCTGTTTCCTTCGAAGGTTCGTTGAGGTTCGTGTGACTCGAATTCTCAAGTTGTACGGGTTTGTTAAGCACCGTTAAGCTTAACGAGGTAGTAGTGTAGCTCGAGAGAGTCTCTCGGGAGGCTGGATTAGCCACAAGTTGTGGTGAACCAGGGTAAAATCGGTGTGCCTCTTACTCTTCTCTTTACTTCTCGTTTATTCATTTTTTATTCCTGCAATTTTTGATCAAACGCTATTCACCCCCCCCTCTAGCGTTAGTCTCTTATTCTAACAGACCTTAGTCTTAGTATCGTTGAGTCCGTCTTTATTGTGATCAAGACCGACCCAATATTTACACCTTGGCTCTTTAGGCTAAAATCTTTCAATGCATTTATTACATCATAAAAATGTTTTATTACATCATAAAAATGCATTTATTTCAATAAACTGCACGAGGTATTTCATAGTGATGTGTGCGGGCCTTTCATTACAACTGCTCGAAGTTGTAATCTTCCTCGAGAAGGAATTTCTCTCCATCGCAACTAGCGGGAGAAAGATAGAGCTCGAAGAAATTCGAGACGACGAAGAAACTACCGCGTCGGTTCTGGAACATGAGCTAGAGGAACAAACCGAACGGTTTGAACCAAACATACCTATGGCATTGTAGGTTAGGCCATATAAACGAGAAACGCATATCCAAGCTACATCGGTCGGGAATGCTGGAGTCATTTGATCTTGAATCATATGACACATGCGAATCTTGTTTATTGGGTAAGATGACCAAATCTCCTTTCACCGGACACGGTGAAAGAGCTGGTGATCTTCTGGCACTCATTCATAGTGATGTGTGCGGGCCTTTCATTACAACTGCACGAGGTGGTTATTCATACTTCATCACTTTTACTGATGACCTCAGTAGATATGGCTATGTGTATCTCATGAAACACAAGTCAGAATCCTTTGAAATGTTCAAAGAATTCAGGAATGAAGTTGAAAAACAACTTGGCAAAAGTATTAAAACACTACGATCCGATCGAGGTGGAGAATACTTAAGTGGTGAGTTCGATGATTATCTTAGAGAGCATGGGATTTTATTCCAACTCACACCTTCTGGGACTCCACAATGGAATGGTGTCTCTGAAAGGAGGAATTGAACCCTGCTTGACATGGTTCGTTCTATGATGGGTCATTCGACTCTACCAGAATCATTCTGCGGGTATGCGCTGAGCACTGCAATATATACTCTTAACCGAGTTCCAACCAAGGCGGTTGAAGGAACACCATACCAGCTATGGACGGGCAAATGCCCGGTTCTGTCACACTTAAAGATTTGGGGCTGTGAGGCTTATGTCAAACGTCTTTTGACGAATGGCAAGCTTGACGCCAAGTCTGATAAGTGTTTCTTCGTGGGATACCCAAAGGAAACTCGAGGGTATTCATTCTATCACCCTATCAATAAGAAGGTATTCGTTACTCGCAATGGTGTCTTCCTCGAGAAGGAATTTCTCTCCATCGCCACTAGCGGGAGAAAGATAGAGCTCGAAGAAATTCGAGACGACGAAGAAACTACCGCGTCGGTTCTGGAACATGAGCTAGAGGAACAAATTGTTGTACCTCAAAATGCTCAAGATACACAAGAACCCCGTAGGTCTAACCGGTTACGCACACAACCTGAAAGGTATGGATTCCTCCTAACCTTTGAGGGTGACGTAATGCTTATCGACCAGGATGAGCCGGAGACCTACCTCGAGGCAATCAGTTGTCCCGAGGCTGAGGAATGGAGTCAAGCCATGCAGTCCGAAATGGATTCCATGTACACCAACCAAGTATGGACTTTGGTTGATGCACCCGAAGGGATCAAACCCATTGGGTGCAAATGGGTCTTCAAAAAGAAGACTGACATGGATGGTAAGGTGCAAACCTTCAAGGCACGATTGGTAGCAAAAGGATATCGTCAAATACATGGTATCGACTATGACGAAACTTTTTCTCCAGCTGTCATGATTAAATCCATTCGGATCTTACTTGCTATCGCAGCATACCATGATTACAAAATCTGGCAGATGGACGTCAAAACGGCTTTCCTTAATGGAAACCTCCTTGAGGATGTCTTTATGACACAACCTGAAGGGTTTTGCGCTCCTGAAGAATCTACCAAGGTATGCAAGTTGCAGCGATCAATCTACGGATTGAAGCAAGCCTCACGGAGTTGGAACATCCGCTTTCACGAAACTGTCATCGGTTTTGGTTTTGAAAAAAATTCGGATGAATCTTGTGTATACAAGAAGGTCAGTGGGAGTGCTGTAGTCTTCCTTGCTCTGTATGTTGATGACATACTGCTCATAGGAAACGATATTCCTACTTTAACCACCGTCAAAACGTGGTTGAGTAAGAGTTTCTCTATGAAGGACTTGGGAGATGCCAGTTATGCACTTGGCATAAGGATCTATAGGGATAGATCACGAAAGCTGTTAGGTCTCAGTCAAAGTACATACATAGACAAGGTCCTCGCTAGATTCAGCATGTCTGAGTCGAAACGAGGAAGTTTGCCTATGGCCCAAGGCACGAGTCTTTCCAAGACTCAGGGTGCTTCCACTCTGGAGGAAGTAGAACGCATGAGAAATGTTCCTTATGCGTCGGCCATTGGATCCATCATGTATGCGATGGTATGTACGAGACCTGATGTCGCCTTTGCTCTGAGTGTCACGAGTAGATACCAGTCCAACCCTGGCGAAAGCCATTGGACGGCTGTGAAGAACATCCTTAAATACTTCCGTATGACTAAGGATGCCTTCCTGGTATATGGCGGAAAAGAAGAGCTCAGTATTGTTGGATATACTGATGCCAGCTTCCAAACTGATAGAGATGACTTCAAGTCACAGGCAGGGTATGTGTTTTGTTTAAATGGCAGAGCTGTTACCTGGAAGAGTTACAAGCAAGATACTACCGCTGATTCCACTACAGAAGAAGAGTACATGGCTGCAGCCGAGGCAGCCAAGGAAGGTGTGTGGCTCAAGAATTTTATTACTGAGCTTGGAGTGGTTCCTAGCATCAAGAACCCTATACCGTTGTTTTGCGACAACAATGGGGCAATTGCACAAGCGAAAGAACCTCGGTCTCACCAGAAGACCAAACACATCGTTACACGTTATCACATCATACAAGAAATCGTTGCACGTGGGGACGTTGAGATTTGCATGATAGGTACAGACGACAATATCGCGGATCCGTTGACGAAGGCTTTGGGAAAGCCTAAACACGAGAGTCATACGTGGTCCATGGGCATTCGAGAAATGCTTGATTGGCCTTAGGGCAAGTGGGAGATTGTTGTATTTAGGTGCCCTAGGGGCAATCAAATACCTATGTAACTGTACACTTTATCATGAATGAAAGGCCTTGAAGTATGTTTTATATCTCGTGTAACATAACATAGCTTCAGTCCATAGACGATAGCGCTTCAGTAACATAGATGAGGACTACGATGTTCTGATTATGAGACTGTTACTTCTTGACGAAGGCTGTGTCTAGAATATCCCTAGTCGCACTTTATGATAATACGGACGTCATAACGTATCAAGACTAGTACGTACGAGATGAGATAGTTGCGTCTCATAGACTATAGGTATTGTGATATCTTAATCTGTACGTAGGTGCATATTATATTGATAATATGTGACTGGATTGACCCATCTTGAGAATACTGCATGGATCTACAGTAATGTGTTTACCAGTATTCTCAAATCGACCTTTCTATAACTATCCTCAGACTTGAAGTTATTACATTCTATGATATGTGGGGCCGTATGCTTTGATTCATAACTAATGCTATCTGAAATACTGGTAGACGTACATTTATGCGTTGGGTATGCCGCTAAGCATATTTAGAGATGTGAATAACAGATACAGGATCTGTCCCTTCTACTGTATAGAAGTATAATGTCAATGGGCCCACTGAATAGTAGGACTTGGAAAAGTGCATGGCCATGCCCAGATATGTCGCTATCTAGAGACTGATAAATATCTGATCCCTGCCAGTCTACTTGAGATTCAGTAACAGCTGATTTAACTATACAAGGATACACATCCCATGCCTTGTGTTAAATCATGACATTTAGGACAGAAGGATAATAGTTATAAAATGTCTTGTGTCGTAGAAGGTATTGATGAGATGAACGTCTTTTTCATAATCTGGGGATAATAATGTGTTGCTAGATACCGCTTATTATCTATGGTATTAATTTATATTAATATCATTGCCAGTGTTATGGATACCTAAAGGGTCACACACTTAGGACTTGTAAGGGAGTAGTATACTACACTAGTGGGAGTAATATTAAATATATAGTTGTGATAATTTTATATATATATGTATTTCGAAAATACATATGTATTTTAAAATTATATTTTGTTTGTGTCATTTTAATTATATGATAATTATATTTTGACAAAACAAATTTCATTATATATATATATGTAGCGCCAAATGTGTATATATATATATATTATTTTATTTTTCATCATTTTAATTATATGATAATTATTGATGCAAAAAATAAAATGTAATGTATTTTAATATAATATGGCCGAAATTCTAAGGGGAAAAATACAAAAACATATTTTTATATTCCACCTAATGATATATTTGATTTTATAATCAAATATTTGATTAACAAAAGTATACTTGTCTTGTTGTGTTGGTTGGGGACATTACACTAATCTCATTTTGTTTTTGTCCCTAAGCAATTTCCTAGCATTTTCTTAATACATTGTATTATATAGTGTGAATATCCCTCCCCATTTTTAATTAAGGGAATTTTCGGCCATCCCAATTTTAGAGAGAAGAAAATTATAAGAGTCATAAATAGGGATTCCACATAAAATCATCATAAATTATCCATTTTATGTTCAAATGCTTGAGAAAAAGGGAATAAATCATCAAAGGATCAAGTTTCGGGCTTGAACGAGCTTCCAAGAAGATAAAATCGACGTTCGGGCCGAAAATCAGTGAAATTGGGCCAAGATCTCGTAACAGCCACGAAGCCCAACGGACCAAGGCCTCAAGGCGTCCAACTTGGACGCTTGGCCAAGTTGGACGCTTGGAGTTGGACGCCTTGGCTGGAAATCGACCATGCCCATGAGCTTGCCAGAACTTTCTAGCATCGAATTCTGGATCCAACTGGTCGGGCAGATTAGCGAAGGCCAGGCTCCACGTTTCATGAAGCGTGTAAAGACCAACCAGCCACCCTAAGTCTGCCACGGTAAGGTTCAGCAGTCGTCCCATCAGAGTGAACGTGACCTTGGTGGTGGAGGTGACTTCAACTGCTGACTTTACTTCCTCTCCGTCATTGAGGAAGCGGAGAGAGCAAAGAAACTCAATGGTGACTTCCAAGCTGGCTGGTGCATACAGGAATAGCAGGATCCTCCATTTTGGGTCGTACAGCAATTCATCAATGTCCTGCCAGTGCCCCAGTTCATCCAGATAGGCAGGGTCCAGCACCATCGGAGGCTGGAGCATCTTCGTGTTTCCCCAAGTGAGAAACTTCTTCCTTGCTTCTTCTGAGTGCAAGGGGAGCTCTTCTAGATTCTGTAATGTGCGGCAGTTTCCATGCGGGATCATCCAAGCAACATCCATCTGTTTGAAATAGAAAAGTAAAACAAGTAAAATCTTGCCCCCAAATGGTGCGGCAAGTAAATAATAAGTAAGCATATTTAATAATTAATTATCTGAATGACGGGTTGCCTCCTGTTAAGCGCTTCTTTAACGTCCGTAGCTCGACGCTCACCCACTTTTTCCGCGACTTCTCGATCCGAGAGTCATAAAGTTTGGCCCTTCTGACTCTCTTCTGGTGCCACCTTGTTTGATTTGTTACTCGGTCAAGGTCCGGGATCCTTGACTCGTCCCTGCGGCTTGGTGGCAACAAGATATATGGAGGAGACTTTGTATATGTGGGTGGGGGCGGAAGTCTCCTTAGTTGATCCACATCATTGGCCTTCATAGCGAGATTGATTTCTTCATTGTCTTCAATGGGCTGACTATCTGTTTGTGGTTTGATGATTATGACCGTGCCTTCCCCCATGGATGAGTCTTCAGTGTCACTCATTAGAAGTTCATCCGAACTCCTTAAGCTCCAACCATCCTTCGGGCAGACATCGTCACACCCGTCAAGTAGGGAGTCAAAGAAGGTTTGGTCTGAGTCTTCACATGAAGCATTACATACACAGGTTTGTATAGACGGAGTTGGCTTTTCTATGCAAAGTATTTCCTCGCCTGTAGATTCCTGCTCAGACTCTTGGACATTGGTATCTTCGGGGCAGGTAATGGGCTCTATTTCCTCTAGAACAGATTCCTCTGGAGGTGTGTCTTCAACACAATTAAGGAGATGGTCGCTTATTGCCATAGGAAAAACTTCCTGCTCCTTCTTTTCTTGAATAAGCCTAGGTGGTTCTGAGTCAGGTCCCTCAGTTGGTTCCACCTCTTGTACAACTATGCTGGTTGAGACTTGGCTAGGAGGATATTCAGGTAACATCACCACAGTATCCCTAGCAAGAGTTGTTATGCTCTCGAGTTTCTGTGATGGTGAAAAACTTGGTGAATCTTCTAGAACTGGAACCTGATGGTTGAATGGTTTAGGGTTGGTCTTAGGTTCTAGAGCCTCGTTTTGAGCATTAACCTCCTCCAATTGTGGATCTTGAGATTGGAGGGAGCGTTTAAGCTCAATAGCCTTACAAAGATCATTGACTAATTTATCAGCTTTAGCCTCGGCTTCTAGTCTCTCTCTTTGGAAGTCATCTAGGATTTTCTGCATCATATCTGATCCTTCGCATAATCTCCTTTCAAACTCCTTTTCCTTTCGGACTGATTCAAGAAGTTTTGCTCTTTCTCGAATTGCCACCTTGTTTGCCTCAATTTGTTCTTCAGCAAGCAGGGTGTAGTCACGGCAGTAGGGTGGTTCGTACCAGGAGCCTTCAGCGAATAAGACTTCATTGAAATAGAAAATTTTCTGTTCTAATCTTATGATCTCTTCGACGAGTGGATCAGATTGATCGTCGCACATATGCCCAAATTGGTCAGAGTCATCTTGGTCACCATGAGGTTCAGAATAATTATCCCCATCAGAATCTTGGTATGGAGAATATCCAACGTTTCTAGATGGGGTATCATATGGTGGTTCCTCATGGTAAGGATAGTAGTCAGACCCATTGTCGACTTGGTAGTCATCATCATATGGGTTCTGATGTGGGTGGTAAGGTGGATGGTACGGAGGGCGGTTGGGTGATTGGTAGTAAGAAGGCGGACCGTAATAACCACTAGAGTTATCCATAATAATTATTACGGGTGGTTGGTGAAAAAGAAGTGAGAAGATCGTTCTAACCAATCTTCACCCAAGCTAATTAGAAGAAATTAAACTAATGCCATGCCACTCCCCGGCAACGGCGCCATTTGACAATTGTAGTTTTTCGGGAAGTAAACCTTCCCAGTAAAGGGTTAGTTTTCTCTCCGAGTGTCGTGTCTCTCGAGGAGTGGACGAAGGGAATTAGTCTAATTACTCTAACTAGGCGAAGGTTAGGATTGGTTTATGAAAGTCTTCTCGAAACGATTATAAAAAGAGTAGAGTAAAAATAATAAATTAATTTTACATAGTATAAGTGTAGATCTGGACCTAGGGTCTGGACATCATTTGGATCTATTTTATCATATTAAATTAACAATTGGAATAATAATATTTCTATTACTACTCATCCATTTCTAGATTTGTACTTAATCCGTTGTACTTGAATATCGTAACCTTTTGGCATACAATATTTTCTCAATAAATAGTTAATTAAATCTTCCGGTATTAATTAACTAATTAAGGCAAGAACAATTGACTAACCATTCCAATATTAATTTAACATCAAAAAAACAACCAAACTAGTCCGGACCCAGAGATCCAGACCCTAACTCATACTACGCAGACATAAATTAAAACATCATTTTATTAAATACAGAAAACTTACAACTTCCATAAAAGCGGAACAGAACAGATCGGGAGTAGAATTCCTCCAAAAAATTACTCTAAAACTACTATAATAATAAACTAGTATTTGGAATTGTAGTAATAAGCTCAAATCCCGAGAGAGGGGATGAAAGTGATGTGTTGAATGGGGAGAATCGCGCTGTATTTATAGGACAGAGGCTGAGGCGTCCAAGTCAAAGCGTCCGGATCCAAAGCGTCCAAGGTTGGACGCCTTACGCGCGGCCCGTCCATCCGCTGCTTGCCACGTATCTTCCTTGATGTGCAATCCAGCCAAGGCGTCCAACTCCAAGCGTCCAACTTGGCCAAGCGTCCAAGTTGGACGCCTTGAGGCCTTGGTCCGTTGGGCTTCGTGGCTGTTACGAGATCTTGGCCCAATTTCACTGATTTTCGGCCCGAACGTCGATTTTATCTTCTTGGAAGCTCGTTCAAGCCCGAAACTTGATCCTTTGATGATTTATTCCCTTTTTCTCAAGCATTTGAACACAAAATGGATAATTTATGATGATTTTATGTGGAATCCCTATTTATGACTCTTAGAACGAAAATGAGAGTTTTATCCATCAAAATCACATTTTATGAGGTGATTAAATATCATTTACGTGCAATAACATTTAGACTATGATGTAAATGATAAGAACGAAACAGACTTATCAAGTTGATCCCCAAGACCGAAGACGAATTTGATGCCGAAGACATCAAGAAACTAGAAAACTATGCAAAGGCGATTAACATGATCTACTGCGCGGTCAATCCCGATGACTACCGCAAGATCTCCTGCTGCTCAACCGCCAAGGCGATGTGGGATAAGCTCAAGGTGACGTACGAAGGAACGGACCAAGTACGTGAAGCCATGATCGACTTCCTCACCCAAGAGTATGAGATGTTCAGAATTAAGGAGCACGAGAAGATTGACGATATGTTCGACCGTTTCTCCAAGATAGTCAACGATCTTCATGCATTAAAGAAGACGTACACCGACAGGGATCTTGTGCGAAAGATCCTATGGAGCTTGACATCCGAATGGCGATCCAAGGCCGATGCCATCTATGAATCAATCGACACATCAAATTTCACCATCGACGGCCTAAGAGGTGATCTAAAAACCTATGAATCGACTATTCTTAATCCGCCTTTGAATGACCAAAGGAAAGGGATAGCACTAAAAGCCGTCAAAGAATCAACGATGGATGATACAAGTGACGATGATGAAGTCAAGCTTGTCATGAAGAAGTTCTGCAAACTTCTAAGAAAGAAAGAAAAGGTTGAGGATGGCCCTGTGTGCTATGGATGTGGAGAAGTCGGGCACATCAAGAACAAATTCCCGAAAAGTGGAAGGAATGCTCGACACTTCAAAAGCGGAAGGAATGCTCGACGAGTCAACCGACCAAGATGAGGATGAAGCTGCCAACCTTTGTCTCATGGCACACGAAGACCAAACCGACGATGTACAAGAGGTATGTACCATTTCTTCCGACTCTTACACTTTTGAAGAAATGCAAGAAGCACTTCACGAACTTTATGATGAATTTGTTAGCGCTTCTAAACTCAATAAATCGTTAAAGAAACGCCTTTCCACTCTTGAAAATGATTTTGAAAAGTTGGAAAAAGATAATGAGAAGTTGAAACAAGAAAAAAAATTTTATGGCAAAAGAAGCGCCGACAAACCGGAAAGTTCCTCAAACGAATGTGAATCTTGTAAAGTTTTAAAGGAACAAGTCACTAAACTTGAGAGTACGGCTAAGAAATTTAATACTCCGCACAAAAATCTTAATTTACTCCTTGACACCATGCATTTTTCTAAAGAAGGAATAGGTTTTGATAAAAATGAATCTAAGGATAAAAACGTTGAGCAAACATCTAGTCAACCTAAGGACACTAGACAACCTAGACAAAAGCCTAGGAATGAAAATGTGCATGTTAGACAACCCAAGAAAAACTATCAAAATGAATTTGTGCATAAAATTAATTTTTCAAATAGACAAAATAATGTTAGAACACCTAGAAGAGAGAGTTTTCAAAAACCAATATTTTCCCAAAATAGGATGAATATGGTTAGGCCCTCTAGAACCGATTATCAACCTAGGAGAATGCACAACCCAAACGTAGTTTGCCATTATTGCAATAGGGTAGGACATATAGCTCCCGTGTGTTTTACCAGACATAGGCACTCCACCTATAATGAAACACACAACATTTTTGGTGCTAACAAAAAGAAATCCTTTGGAAAAGGATATTCGTATCATAAACAATCTCCACAGGATAATGCACAAAAGAAGCCGTACTATTTCTTCTACTTTGACGAAAAGAAGAAAGTCCACATTCCGTTACCGGAACCAACACAAACCACACCGAGATATCGGCACTCCGTTCAGGTAGACTGGAACCCACCAACCACGAGACAATGTGTTGGCCAAGGTAACTCCTAAACAATCACTTAATTGTGTGTGTGTGTGTGTGCGAATTTTGGGCGTGTGTGTGGGCAATAAAGGTCAAATAACCCCCAAGGACACATAGACATACTTTGGGTACCAAAGTGTTATTCCTTTTTTTGCAGGGACGGTTCGAAGTGAAGAATTCTAGAAATCAGGGGGAACCAGCGATGGGTGGGCTACACCATCGCTGGGAGGGAAGTTCTCTTTTTCCAGAACCCCTCTTCCCAACGATGGGAACTTTCTCCCATCGATGGGTGATTGACTCTATTTAAAAAAAAATACTTAACGATTTTCCAGAACACCTCAACCCATCGATGGGTATTTTATCCCATCGCTGGGTGAAGGACTTTTTGTCAAATTTTTTTTTACAGAACCTCCCTACCCATCGATGGAAACTTTCTCCCATCACTGGGTATTTGACATGTTTTTTAAAAAAGGTTTTATCGGACTTCCAGTAGCCACCTTCCCATCGATGGGTGAATATTACCATCGCTGGGAAGGCAGCCTTGTTTTCTTCTCGCTTTCCAGTAGCGGCCCTCCCATCGATGGGCAGTTCTTACCATCGCTGGGAAGGCAGTTGAAATTCGAAAATTATGGTTGTTGGGCACTGAATTTAATGCCCAACAGCCATATTTTTTTGAATTCACACGGTTCATCTTCCTCTCCCTATATATTCACCTCATCCCTTACCTTCTTAACATACAATTAACATCATATTTTCATTTCTTTAGCCAATTATACTTATATCATCAATCTTTCTTAAGAAACGCTTCAATCATGGCCGGAGGAAAGTCCAAGAGCAAAGTTTCCAAGAAGAAGGTCACTACCGAGGCCACAACCTCTGCACCTCAACCCTTTCCGTACCTGGACGGATCCTTTCTCGAGTTTGGCTCGGAGGAAGAACTCACTCGCTTCATCACCCACTTCGCCAAACGCCGTATCTCTCCGCCAAGGGTGCTGCCCGGCAAAAAGGGTACCACGACCTCGACGATCAACTCAAGGAGTCGAGTGTGTGGCCCTTTGTCTCCAAGAGCCGCACCTCCTTCAATCTCGCCTATGTCCAGGCCTTCTACTCCAATCTCCACCGGGACGGGGATACCATCCGCAGTAGCATCAATCTCTATGACATAGAGTTTGACTTGGCTACTTTTGCTCGGGTTGCAGGGCTGCCCACCCGCGGTGACGACATCGCGACATATGGTGGTGATGATTGGATTCTCAACAACGAGGCGGTGGTCATCCAAGAGCTTGGCATCACCAACCTCATCCGTCACAGCGGCGCACCAACCATCCACTCAGCCCCACCGGAAAAGCGTCTCCTACTCTACATCCTCACCCGGATTCTTCGCCCCCGGGACAGTAGCCACACCTCTCTTTCCAACGAGGATCTCAAGGCAGTTCATGCTATCATCCATGGCGCCTCGATCAACTGGGCAAAATACGTCATGATTCACATGGCGGATTGCTCCTCCATCACCACCGAGCGGAGCTTGCCATACGCCTTCCTCATCATGGACCTCATCATCTCCGCCGACATCTCCATCGCCGGCCCGGATACGAAGATAACGAAGATTTGGATCATTCAACACAGCACCTTCCGGAAGAAGTCCGGAGACCGGGACGACACCAGACCAAGTCGTGCCCCTGCCCGTGCCCCTGCCCTCGCTCCCGCTCGGGCCAATCTACAATCCATAGCCGACACCCTAAATCGCTAACCATCACCGTAGACGGCATGGGCCAGTACTTGGAGCGAATGGATGGGACGCTGCAACGTCAACACCATGACATGACGGCGTTCTTCCGCGACATCAACTACGTCCCGCCGCCCTTTGACAGCACCTTCCTCGGCCAAAACTATGAAGGCGAGGACGAGGAGGATAACTCCTATGCTCCGTCCTCCTCCCCCGACGAGGCCGACTTTGAGGACGCAGTCGATGGGGATCCCATGGACGTCGAGGACGACGAGGATGACGAGAACGATGACAATAACAACGAGGACGCCGATGCCTAGACTCTTCCTTTCTTTCCTTTTCCTACTATGATTGCATCCTTTTTATTTCAATTCCGTTGTATTCTGCATTTCCCTTCGTTTAATGAATAAAAGTTCACTTTTAAAGTCTACTTTTAATTCTTTTTGTTAATGTCAAAAGGGGGAAGATATCAAGGTTATGCATAAATTGAGGGGAATTTTTACTTTGTTAAAAATAAAATGGCATCTATTAAGGGGGAACATTTTTTTCTCAAAACAATCCTCATATGCATAACCTCATTTCGTTTGCCATTATCAAAAAGGGGGAAATTGTTGAAACACGGGCTTGTCACGTTTTTCGTACTAAAGCCGTGTTTGTTTTTATGACAGGTTTTGATAATGCCAAACCTCCGTGATCAAGTCAAACTTTGAATATACAAGGCGAAGAACGAAGATAAGAACAAGAGCTAAACGAAGACCAAGAACGAAGACCTTAGTCTTAGTATCGTTGAGTCCGTCTTTATTGTGATCAAGACCGGCCCAATCTTTACACCTTGGCTCTTTAGGCTAAAATCTTTCATTGCATTTCTTACATCATAAAAATGTTTTTCAAACTTGTTTAAGTCATTAAAAACACTTGGTGTTTACCCAAACCAAAAACCAAGCCATCTAGTGTTCGGCTTTCAGAAACCAGCATTCGGCTTTCGGTTATCGGCATTGGTTTTTGGCATCCAAACCAACCAAGTGGTTTTCAGCATTTTTGGATTGGTTTCCACTCTTTGGCATGTTTAAACGGTTCTTCAACAAAAACACTTTGAAAACCATCTTTCGCTTTTGGATTGGTTTCCACTCTTTGGCATGTTTAAATTAAGTTCGTTGTTTTATTCATTATTAAATATTAAATAAGAACACCTTCGGCACGGCCTCCACGTCCAAGCTTTCCCCCTCAACAGTTGTTTTCTTTGCTAGTACCTGCGTGCAGTTAAACACTACACGCTCAGCATAAGCTGAGTGGCAAATAACCAATAGACATATATAACATGTAATATATTTTGGGCCTTTTAAGTTTTTCAATTTAATTCAAAAAGAAAGAAAAAAAAACTTTTCGCATAATTAAAAATCGTCGAGGAAATAATTTCACTTTGAATAGTTACTTGGGGACATTTAGAAAACTTTTGACTACTAGGTTAACCACAGATTAGGAACTAAGCCGTGACTAGGCTGGAACACCGCACTAGTCGATTCGTAGTTTTACTTCGGATACCTCCCCGTGACCTTGGGTCCAGTAATCAAAAGTGAACCCTAGACCCACGGGGTCATCGTTGGGTTCTCGTGCGCACGTTGTGGTATGATTATTTATTGGCTCATCCACATGGACACGGTCCGGCCTTGAAATGTAGTTTGGTTTATATACTAGAACGTGACAATACCTGGGCAGGGTACGTCGTTAAAATAAACTTTGAACCTTTACTTAGTCCACTAATTGTTTGATTAATCTAGTAAAGTCGTTTACATCAATCGTGTGATTTATCTCTTAATCATCATAGGATGTTGTCCCCTTTTCATTTTCTAAAACATCATGCGACTTGATCAATTAGACATTCAAACCGGGAAAAAAGATTGCAAGTCTATTCATTCAACAATCATATACCAATATTTTTAAGGAAACAAACGGTCACTTACGACATGAAACAAAAACAATTAAATGGAGTCGACAAAAGTTTATTATGACATAAACAAAGTTTCATTTTTGTTTATAAAGCCAAACTGTTTTTTTTAACCTTCGACCAAACTCAAGTTTGATAAATCATAATCATTGAAAATGAATAATCATTATAAAACCTTCGGCCCTTACTATTTAAAAGCAAAACTGTTTTTTTTCAAGAAACAAACTGTTTTTTTTAAATCTACTGCCGAAAGATAAGTCATCCTACTAATAATTTTTATTTTTGTTATCAATTATTTTTTTCCCTACCTTCGGTTAAAACTTTCTTTTTATAGAAAAGATAATAGTGGTACTAATGATAATAAAGAATAAAACCTTTGCCTTCGGTTATACAAAAGTATAATCACCATACTAATCAACTTTTTTTTATTATCATTTTTTTTGTTAACCTTCGGTTATACGGAGTATATATTTTTATATGTAGAAAAGATAATGATGGTACTAATACTAATAACGAATATAATAACAATGACAATAAAGAATAAAAACTTCATTTATGCCATTACCGAAAGTGTGCAAATGTATAACTACATTTTTTTTGGAAGCCAAGTGAAATTTATATTTGACATGTATATTTTTTTTATTATTATAATGACTAGTATCCTTCTCTTTTAATTTATTATCTCAAAGAGTAAATTCATGTTAATAAAAAAAAATATTAACATGAAATATATATCTAAAGGTTAGGGTCAACGGCACACCTTAAGTGTCGGTTTTGACAAAACAATAGTTGGACAAATCTTGGCGGGATAATTCCATGATGCGTCCCCCGCATATCTCTTTCTTCCTTTCGAGCAACACCACAACCCTGCGCTCCTACTAGCTCACTCCCTCTCCCTCTACTTAGCTATGATTATATATTTTTTCCAAAATGATTATGTGTTCTCCCTTCCTAAGGAACTCTATTTATAGGGTGGGGAGAAGGTGCTAGAAAGTGATGAGAAGATGGATGGTTGTTAAATAAATAAAATATTATTTAAATATTTTTTTAATTAAATTATTAAAAGCAAATTATTAATCCTCTTAATGAGGTGAAATGAATGATGGAAGGGAGGTTACAATCCATTGTGGCGTGAGAAATGGAGGGAAAACAAAAGGTTTTTTTTCCTGCTCTGTTGGTTTAGTACTACGTGTCCGATTTTCCAAGTTTCAATTTTCCAATTTTTTTGAAAAAAATAAAATTTATACCGTTGGATTCCATATTTTTGACACATCACTTTAGCATAATTTGTTTGTCAAGAAAATAGGTTCACTTGAACAAACTATATTATTTGCATAGTAGAGAACCAAACTATTCTTTTTATTCCCTTTCACTTTATTCTATTTTTTTCCATCTCTACTAGTACTTAATTGTTTAAATTAAATCCTCGATTGTTTCTAAATAAACAATAGTAACACTTTTTTTAAATTTAAATTTTATTATTATTATTAATATTTTTCGTACATTTTTATTTTATATATTTTTTTAATTTCTTTGTACTAGAAAGTTAAAATTTCTAGACCGGTTTTCAGGGCGTTACATTTCTCACCCCCTTAAGAAAAATTTCGTCCTCGAAATTTACGTTACACGTCATCCAGAAAAAGGTGAGGATAGCGACTTCGCATTGACTCTTCTGTTTCCCATGTATATGAATTCCACTACATCGTAATTTTGACAAATGACTTTACCTAGTTGCTCTTTTTGATTGTCATATTTTAAGATTCAAATTTCTACAGGCTCTTTTTCATATCGGAGGTTCTCATCCAGTTCTACCATTATACCATAGTATGTTTGTTTTCAAAGTGTTTAAAAAAATGTAAAATTTATTTTGGTATATTTTATTTTCTCACCTCGTGATCAGGTAATTGGTTTTGAAAAAAAAAACTAACATCCCCAAAAATTTACTATTTTTTTGAAAATATAATTATCAATGTGAATTAGAAACACTTGGCTTCATTTTAACAAAACATCGTGCACGTTAGTTATAGTTATTACTATTATATTATTAAATTCATTTTACTACTATTTTTTTATTTGCTTTGCTCTTAACCTTTTATACAAAGTTAATATTTGATTAAGAATATATCGTTGGAATTTCTTTGTCAAAATCTTTTCAATAACATCGATATTGTATGAAACTCTTTTTTTAGTAAAGTAGAACCAAACTTTATATAAAACATATTCTCTTTTTTTTTTCAAATAACAGTTTTTATGAAAAAAAACTCCTTTATTTAGTTGTGTATAATTAAACAACATAAATTTGTCTACCAAAATATTTTTTTTTATTCGAACAACTATATAATATAGTGTATAAACCTTTCTCTAATTTGGAAGACAAGAGTCCTTATAATGAATAAATCTCTAAGTCGCAATAACCCTAACATCTTGAGAAATCATATGTGCGAAACTCATGTCATATCTATTTAACCAAAGAATTACCACTTAAAAGAAAGAAAAAAAATACCTTCACCTTGTTTTTTTTTTCACTAACCCTCATGAACCATCATTAGTATAGAGTCAAAAATGTAAGCTTAATTATATGTTATTTCCTTATAGAAAGGTTATGGGTAAAACCTTGAAATTAGTTTGTAGGGTTATATAAACATTCAATATATATGAAGAAAATAAATTATGATGGCTCGTACGTTGGTTAACTCGTTGGATTCCATATTTTTGACACATCACTTTAGCATAATTTGTTTGTCAAGAAAATAGGTTCACTTGAACAAACTATATTATTTGCATAGTAGAGAACCAAACTATTCTTTTTATTCCCTTTCACTTTATTCTATTTTTTTCCATCTCTACTAGTACTTAATTCTTTAAATTAAATCCTCGATTGTTTCTAAATAAACAATAGTAACATTTTTTTTAAATTTAAATTTTATTATTATTATTATTAATATTTTTCATAAATTTTTATTTTATATATTTTTTTAATTTCTTTGTACTAGAAAGTTAAAATTTCTAGACCGGTTTTCAGGGCGTTACACCATGAGTTGTCCTATTGGTGATTTTAAATTGTTCTTCAAAATAAGCCCATACTTGTTTGCTGAATTGGCAATTGTGGAGTGTGTGGTTTTGGCTATCATGACTGTTCCTGCATAGCAAACAAATGGAGGGGAGGCAAACTGCAAATTTTGTTAAATTGTTAGTAAATGGAAGACTGTTGTTGTGAAGTTTCCATAAGAAAATTGAAATTTTAGGATATTGTTTTTTGTTCCAAGAGTGGGTGAGAAAAGTATCAATGGGAAAATTCTCTCTCATAGCATTGTAAGCTCTCTTTAGACAAAAACCAGGTTTTCCTTCATCCCAGGTAGGATTGTTGTTGCTGTCCAGATCTATAAGACCATAGGATATGTCATTGATGTAGTGAAGTCTTTTCCATGTGAGGGAATCAATGATTTTTGGGGGGGTGTTGAGGCCATGGGGGTATTTAGAGTGAATAAACTCAGCCCAAAGAGAGTTATTGTTCATGTAAGTCCGCCACATCTTGAGACCATAGGCATTCTGGAGAGTTACAAGGCTTGGGATATTTAGTCCCCCCTCTTTTTTAGGTCTGCAGATTTTGTCCCAAGACATCCAATAAAAGTTGTGGTGCTCATTATTAGTTCCCCAAAAGAAGTTGCACATTTTCTGATAGAGATAGTTGATCACACTTTTGGGAAGTGTAGTAGAGCCTAGAATGTGAAGTGGGATGGCACTTAGGACATGTTTAATAAGTACAAGTCTGCCACTTTGTGAGAGGAGGTTTTTGGACCAACCTTGAAGTTTTCTATCAAAATGGTTGAGTAAGTCAGTGCAGTAGATCTTTCTGTTGATACCTCTGTAGATTTGGGTGTCAAGGTATTTGAAAGGGAAGGAGCCTCTTTGCATGTTTAGGATTTTGCCCATTTTGGTGGCTTGAACTAGAGGGGTTTTGTCTGGGGTGTAGAAAGAGAATTTATGCAGATTAATCTTTTGGCCTGAAGCATGTTCATAATCTCTTAAGAATTTGGAGATTAGGGCCAGGTTTTTGCATCCCCATTAGTAAAGATTAGGAGATCATCTGCAAAGGCTAGGTGGGAGATGGGCATGTAATGTCTTCCCAGTTTGTAGCTTGTGAGTTCCCCCTGTTCAATTTTGAGTTTGAGGGTTCTGCTGAAGGTTTCTACTGCCAGGATAAAAAGGAGGGGGGGAAAGAGGGTCGCCTTGCTTTAGACCTCTTTTGGGATGAAATCCTTTGGTGGGGTAGCCATTGATGAGGATAGAATTGTTGGTTTTATGGGGGACCATCGATCACCCTTAGAGATTCGCTACTGTGCTAGTCACGGTATCGGGTACTGACAGCCCAACCTGACGAGGTACACGAGTCGTGTATCTTGCGAAGCCCCTCCTGTCCATCCACCGCTCAGTAGTGGGGCTTCGCACTGCCGTAGTGAACTATAGGGGGTGCCCTATAGGAATCTACCTCGGCTTGGGGCTACAGAGAGATGTGGTTAAATGCAAAGTGTCCACCTTCCTATCACCAATTGGTTTTAGGAAGCATTTGGCACCTCTTTAACTTCCGAACTCTGTAGTTAAGCGTGCTGGAACGAAAGTAGTCCCAGGATGGGTGACCCACTGGGAAGTTCCAGAAAACGATCCTACAAGAATGGGTAGTGGCATGGAGATTGTTGAGGATAAGGGAGATTAATTTGTTGCAGAATCCAAATTTCCTTAAGACCAGTTCAAGGAATTCCCATGAAACTCTGTCAAAGGCCTTGGACATGTCTAGCTTGATAGCTAGGTTTCCTCCTCTAGTTTTGAAGTTAATCCCATGAATTAATTCTTGAGTAATCAGGATTTGATCATGGATTTGCCTTCCTTTGATGAATCCCCCTTGTTCTGGTGATATAATATTTGGGAGGATGCTGCCCAATCTCATTGCTAAAATTTTGGAAAAAATTTTAGCTATGAAGTTTGAGAGGCAGATAGGCCTGAAGTCATTAAAGGTGGAGGGATTGTCACTTTTGGGAATAAGAATAATGCTAGATTTTCCCAAAGTTTTGGGAATAGGAATTCCCAAGAAGAACTCCTAGATAGCCTTAGTAACATCCTCTTTAATAATATCCCAGCATTTTTTATAGAAGTCTCCAGTGAAGCCATCAGGACCTGCAGCAGTGTCAGGGTCTAAGTTCCAGATTGCATCTTTAACATCCTCTTCAGAAGGGAGTTTAGTGAGCATCTGGTTGTCTGCCTCTTTGATGATGGAAGGGATGTTGGTGAGGAATGTATCATGGCCAGAACTGTTTGCCCATGAGAATAATTGTTGGAAATAATTTGAAGCTTCCTCGTAGAATTTCTTTGATGTCTGAAGTCCAGTTTCCTCTGTTGTTTTTGATTCTGTGGATTTTTTGGGAATTTCTTTTCTCTTTTCAGAATGGCATGAAAATATGCTGAGTTGCAGTCCCCCTCCTTGAGCCATTTAATTCCAGCCTTTTGTTTCCAATAGTTGAATTCATTTTTTGTTGCTTGATTAAGGTGTGCTCTTGTTTCATTCATCAGAATCCTATTCTCCAAGGTAGGCTGTGTATCATGATTCTGCTCAGCCTCTTGATGTTTTTGTTCAAATTCCATCACTTTAGAAGTGATGTTACCAAAAATCTACTTGTTCTAGTTGATGAGAATTGAGGTGAGATTTGCCAGTTTGTCCATTAGGCCTTTCATCCCCCCCCCCCCCTTTGTAGGGTCCCCAGTTTTCTGAAATAGTATTCTTGAAGGAATGATGATTAGCCCAGCAATTTATGTATCTGAAGGGTTTGGGACCAGTGAAAAGGGGGTTTTGTAAGATGGTGAGGATAGGGCAGTGGTCAGATTTTCCTCTTGAGAGGTGTTGGGAGGAAATAAAATCATATTATTTTTGGCATTGGGGGTTTATGAAAACTCTGTCCAATCTCTTCCAGAGTCTGCCAAGGGATCTGGTTCATGTCCAAGTGAAACTGTTTCCAGTGAAGGGGGGGGGGGGGAGATTAAACCATTGTCCATGATACAGTTATCAAAATCTTGTATACTGTGGAGGCATGGAATGCTCTTGCCCTTGTGGTGTTCCAGTGAGGAAATGGCATTAAAGTCTCCCCCTAGGATCCACTCTCCTTGGTAGACATTGTTGGTATGGCTGATTGCATCCCATAATTGTTTCCTCTCCTCCCTTGTATGTTTACCATAGATGCCTGAGATTAGGAGGTCTTTGTTTGTTTGTCTGCAGTGGAAAAGGAGATTGAGCATTTGACCCATGTCACTGTGATTCTTGTAGTTAAGGTGATGGTTTTTCCACATGATCCAGATTCTATTGCTGGAGCTAGTAATGGAGTTGGAGAATCCAAGTTCTAGCTGAAATTTGGTTATCTTGTCTGGGGAGGCCTTGGGTTCTATGATGGTAAGAATGTTAACTTTGTGTTTTGTGACCAGAAGGGATAGTCTTTCTTTATTGGAAATAATCCCACAGAGATTCCAATAGAGGCAATTCATTGATGACTGGGGTGGGAGGAACTGTTTGCTATTGATTTCTCAATAAGCCTTTTTGATTTCCTTGTTGTAACAGTGGTGGAGCCATCAGTGGTTTGTTTGAGAATAGGTTCTTCCTGATGGTAGGTGGGGGGTTCAGTGAGTTCTGGGGAGGTTCTGTGTCACTCAAGTAGTTAACTGTGTATTTGGATTGAGGGTCTTGTAACTGGGAGTCATCTTTGGAAGGGCTCGGTTTATTTTTCATTGTTGTGATGCATATGTTGGTGATGTCGTTCATTAAAGCTTCTAGGAGTTCTGTGTCTGTGTCTGAGGGTGAAAAGGGAGGGTTAATGGGTTTGGAGGGGCTTTTGGTGAGTATGAGTTCATGTTGGAGTTGTGCCCTGATGGCCAACTGTTCATCGTTATCCTATCATGTATAGGCAGATATAATATGTTTACACATCTCATGCTAATGTAAACAAATATTATATTCCTAGATTTATATTTAAAAGATGTTTATCAGATAGTGTTATTCTGCTGATGAGACTAACATCTTGAAATAAATATTTATCCGAATGTCCATAGTCGAGTATTAACGAGAGTGGGATATCGTTAATGCATGTGAGACTAGTGTGTGTTGGATGTTTGACTTAGTCTCATAGTCAATGACAGTGTGTTCGCATCCGCACATGGGCAGATATTATCTGGAGATAATAGGATGCCGGACTGACCCATCCTAAAGATGTTGCTTGAACTTTTAGTTCATGCTCTAAGCATCTTTAGCGCGACCACAGGTGTAACTATCCTTCGACTTGAAGTATTATGTTTTCTGCATATGTGAACCCGCATACTTTGATGCATTTTCCTAAGCCATATGAAATAAGGATGGTATACAGGCTTTGTTTTGGGTATGCCGCAACGCGTATTCAGAAACGTAGATTACGTACATAGGATTTGTCACTACTCTTTTAAAAGAGATTAATGTCTTATGGGGCCCACTGATAAGTTATGATTGAGGAAATTGCATGGCCATGCTGAGATGTTTTTATGGCGTCTGTTCCTATTAGTCAAACTTGATAAATCAGTGAATGACTTAATGGATACAAGCTGGATTTTATTAATCCCTTGCATTAAGTTTAGACATTGAGACAAAGGGATACAGTTACACGGAGTCTGAGTCGTGGAAAGGTTTTGACGATGCAAATGTCTTAACTTATAATCTGAGGGAAATAATGTGTTGCTAGATACCACTTATTGCTTATAGTATTGGTGCAGAGCCAATACTGTGGCCAGCTTTATAAGTGCCTATACGGGTCACACACTTTGGACAATTTAAGGAGTAGGATTAAACAATGGGATAATAAGTAATTTGTATATTTGTAAAAAATAGTAAAATAAAATATTTTGGAATATAATAATATATATATAAATATTCGGTTATATATATTATATATATGTGCCGATTAATATATATATATTATATGTTGAATATTTTATTTTGATTTGTCATTTTAATTATGAAAATAATTATTTTGACATAAACTATTTAAAGTATATTTGTATACTTGTTTAAAATGATATTGGTATTTTTATTTGATTTAAAATTAATTTTATATTAATTTTTGGTGTCAAATAAAATACACTTTGAACATTTAAGTAGAGAAGTATTTTGAAAATCCTTCTCAAATCAAAACATACGGCCATATCAATTAAAGGTTTGACAAATTTGTTTTAACTTTCCTTGATTGATAAATTAGTGGGCTAATTGTTTTGTCATTTAGCTAATGACAAGATTAATTAAACATCTTTGTTTTATTTAAATATAACACTCCATTTGCAAATTAGAGTTATTTTTTTGGGTGATGGGAGATTCGGCCATAGCATTTCAAGAGAGAGAATATATTAGTTTGGTTCCATTAATATCATTTTGTGTATAGAAAATATCTATAATATTTTCTAAATATTATTAGAAATATTTTCTATAGAAATATACAAGATTATTATTATCCCAAATTTTAATCTTTATATTTTATACTACTATAATCTTTACTAGCATAAAGATTGTGGTAAACTCCGGCGTTGTTCGTGTGTCAAAGTTGGAGACCGGACGCTTGAACGGTTACGTTTGCACTTTCAACGCTCTTCCTACGACTTCTTTATTTTTACCGCTTACGAAGAAAGGTATAAATTTCTTACCTACTATAAGTTTTAGTATTGAGATGTAACTAATATATTTTGGAAATAATGATTTATAAATTTTGGAAATTTTATTTCCAGGTTTATAAATCTTGAAAATAATTATTGTAAGTTGAAATGTAATTTTCATGATTTTTGAAAAATTGTTTTGAAATTTTATTGCCTTATTGAAAATAATTTTGCAAAAGGGGCATTTTGGTCAATTGGAATATTCTGGATTTTTTTATGCTGGCAGAATATCCAGAATGCATAAAATGGTTTTTATAAAATTGTAACACCCTAATCCGTCCAGGTCTGCAGCCCCTTTCGGACTAAAGTATTAACTTGGTAATCGTAAAATTTAAAACTTTTCAAACACTTTTATTTATCACGATAATATTTTTCATAACATATACAGTGCGGAGTTTTCAATATTGCGGAAGCTTAACCAATCATAATTACAAACATAATTTATTTATGTTCTTTAATTCAAAACCATCACATCCATTCCGACAATCTCGCCTCCGTCTGCCTCCAGAATCACATCACATCATTCTTTCTATTAACCTGCGTGTAGCAAATAAAACATACTACACGCTCAGCGGTGAAGCTGAGTAAGCATATCTAAAGCGTCGAACATCCATATAAATTGAACCCAAATTCATAATCAAATCATTTGATATCATGCACAAAGTATATATTCAGTTCAAATATACAATAATCAATATTCAACATTCGTCATTCAATATTCATATTCAACATTCCACATCCTCATTCAATAATATCCTTAAACTATTCTTAGTCTAAGGCCAATCTTTTTAATGTTTACCAACTCTTAAACTAGTTCTAGTTTAAGGTACTTCTATCCAACTCTTAAACTTATTAGAGTTTAAGGTACTTCTAACCAACTCTTAAGCTAGGTCATTAGTTTAAGGTACATATATTCCGATTGATTTACCAACTCTTAAACTAGCCTTTGCTTAAGGTACAAATCTAGAAAACCGAACAGTAGGATACTGACTGTCGGGTTGGGTGGCATCCCCAAACGAGTTCCTCTAGTTTGGTTATGGATCCCGTACGTACGTTTTAACCCAGGCCACCGAATATTCATAATTATACCCGCAAGGCCAATTTCTAAGTCATCTTAGAGGTCTTCTAGATAGTCTTAGAAACCAACGTCAACCTAGGTATATCTTAGAGTTCTTCTAGATATCCTTAGAATTCAAATCATTTCATAATCATCAACATATTCATTTCAATTCATAATTTAATCTTCAATAATCATTTTAATCAGTAGTTTCATCAAGTCATAATCATCATAATAATCATTCATCATAATCATCAATCAACATAACATTTGATAACAAACAGCGGCCTAGTCTCGAGTGTTAACACCCGAACTTACCGTCATGCATCACATAGTATTTTATATGCCAAAAACATCATTTTTATTATACAAAATCATATTTATATTGTGCATAATTAATTGGTATCAAAAATAGGATTTAATAGTTCAAAAATCATGTTTCCTAAACAATAATTGATTAATATATGATAGGAAATTCAATTATTAACTATTAGCTTCATTTTCTTCAATAGTGTAGGGAGACAGTCTACTGTCACTTCTGATAATCTACTGTCTGATGTTCAGAATGCTCTGATAATCGACTATCACACTCTGATAATCGATTATCAAACTTCATAGAGGGCTGACAGTCGATTATCACATTCTGATAATCGACTGTTGCTCAGCTTTGTTCAAAAAATCTGCAGAACGATGAATAATCGATTATCCATCGTCTTCTACCTCGAGCCAACTTGCGGAAATGTCACTTTTACTTACCAAACTTCAATTAAAGTATATAAAAATGTTCTCCAAGGTTCATAGATCATTTTGGCATCATTAATTCATAGTTTTAACATCAAAATCATGGTTTGTGATTCTTAGTTCTTCAAGCATGTCAAACACAAAACTCAACCAAATGACAATTTCTGAACGTAGAAACGACCTATATGAACATTCTAGTCATTAGATATATCTACGGGCTTACCTCGAAGGTAAATGAAGGTTTTGGAAATTTTCCGGCGAAACTTCCGGCAACGATTACTCCCATCTCCGGTGACCTTTCACAAAATTGACAGCATCTATGTACTCTCCATATTCATAGCTCTCATATGAAAGAAGAAGGAAAGATTTTGGTGTGGAAATGAGGAAGAGGAGAGTAGCATTTATAGCTAGAGAAGAAAGAAGAAGACAATTGGTGATCCTGGTGATGATGGATCGATTAGTGCGCAGGGCTGCGATGCTGATGAATTTCTCATGATTCTTCTCTCATTGGGACTAATTTGGGCCCAGTCGGAGTACACTTTTTGGTCCAATTTTCTCCGGATTTAAATGTGTTTGCACCGTTGCGATCAGACAGTCGAGCTCTATCCAACGATATAATTTTTAAGTTTATTTGGTATACTTTTTCAGACCATATTTTTGGGTGGTTGACTTTGACAGAGTCAAAATTGATTTAGTTGACTTTTATTCAAAAAGGTTCTCATATTTAATTCATATTAATTATTATCATGATTTATTTCAGTAAATCATTTTAAAGTTCACTACATAACTAATTTCTTTATTTATTCTTGATTTGGGTCTGTACTCATGTTCTCAATCAAGACCACACAAATACTCAACATATTGGATTTATCTCTATGAGATTTATCCAGATTAAGATATTGGATATCAAAACACATTTAATTTCGGCCCAAAGCCCAATAACTATTTATTTTAATCGAAACAAATTTGACTAATTGAATATTTATTCATTAAAAATTTTAGGGTATGTTTTGGGGCGTTACGTTTCTCCCCCCCCCCCCTTAAAGGAATTTCGTCCTCGAAATTCTTCTAAGGGTCAACGTTTAACATTTCGTAGTGATCTCACTTTATCATGACCGTGTCATGTTCATTTGGTTAAACTATAATTACGTCATTATCGATCTCGTATTTGAAACATTCCTTCGTTCACCTTCATGGTAGCTCTCATTTATCGTTAATGAGCCTTTGCATTAATTCGTATCCACAGGTGATAACATTAGAGTGGCGTTTCATATACGTCTTGTCGTATTCAACTTTCTTCATCGATTTTGGAATATACGTTCTTGATAATGACGGGTTTGATGTAACACTATGGTTGATTTCATTTCGAGTGAAGAAGGAAATATATTCGGTATGAGATTCAATTCACGAATTCATAAAGTAAGAAATCTTACTGTTCTTACTCCAACATTATGTATAGGTTGGGGATTTTCGCTCTGAATAATTTTAGCTTGATCCTTGTGACATCATTTCTTCTCTAGTCGTTGCACATATATTCCTTTGTTAGGGTCAAAACAGAGTTTCTTGATAATAATATTCATAGATAACGTAATTGCATTAACTGTTTCGCAGCAGTTCCCTAGAGAGGTTTAACATAATGTTCAAGTCAGGGTAGTTTTACTATTGTGATCGAGTCACGTAGTTCACAGACTATAGTTTTCAAAGATCGGTATCATGAAGCATCTTTGGTTTAATGAAGAATCGTGGTTTTAGTATTTTGACACAAAGAATGGAATTCAAGATCGATCGATCAAGAGAGGTATTGTAGTTAACACAGCAAGTCGAGTCATTCAAGGATGTGAGTCACAAGCTACAAACATAACGTTTGCAAATTATCGTTACTAATCGTAGATTTTCATCCTTCAAATGTTTCACTCTGTGGAAGTTACTCAAGAGGTCGTTGTCTTAGGAAATAGCTGTTCTGACTTTTCGTCTCGGATTTGAACATGTTTCAGGATAGCAAATCTAACTGTTCAAGAGTCTCAATATGTCATATCGTCAGCAGACTGTAGTATTGGCGAATGCGTTCTCGTCTGTAGGTAAATCGATTCCATATTACTGTACGTATTTTTGGCTATTGATAATTACATTTCCATCAATGGTCAGGTTTCAGAGACTATATATATCACAATTATGAAAAGAGTATCTCACATTCTCATATTATGGAAGGAACTTCTCGAACACTTCCTTACACCATAAGATTCGTTGGTTTACTTGGCAGTCATTCTCTTGGTAAAAATCCAAAGTTTATGGCTACTGCAATAGATTTAGGAAGAGAATTGATAAGGCGAAGAATTAGTCTTGCTTATGGAGGAGGCAACGTTGGCCTACAAGGAGCTGTTGCTTCAATAGTCTTCAACAATGGTGGTCTCGTTAGAGGTTTCATTCCTGGGTACATAGCAACACGACGGGTCTACGGACCTACATATGGCGTAGAGCACACAGTTTCCAGCAATTACTACAAATATTTTGAGATGAATCATTGTTCCACAGCATGATTCATCTCAAAATATTTGTAGTAATTGCTGGAAACTGTGTGCTCTACGCCATATGTAGGTCCGTAGACCCGTCGTGTTGCTATGTACCCAGGAATGAAACCTCTAACGAGACCACCATTGTTGAAGACTATTGAAGCAACAGCTCCTTGTAGGCCAACGTTGCCTCCTCCATAAGCAAGACTAATTCTTCGCCTTATCAATTCTCTTCCTAAATCTATTGCAGTAGCCATAAACTTTGGATTTTTACCAAGAGAATGACTGCCAAGTAAACCAACGAATCTTATGGTGTAAGGAAGTGTTCGAGAAGTTCCTTCCATAATATGAGAATGTGAGATACTCTTTTCATAATTGTGATATATATAGTCTCTGAAACCTGACCATTGATGAAAATGTAATTATCAATAGCCAAAAATACGTACAGTAATATGGAATCGATTTACCTACAGACGAGAACGCATTCGCCAATACTACAGTCTGCTGACGATATGACATATTGAGACTCTTGAACAGTTAGATTTGCTATCCTGAAACATGTTCAAATCCGAGACGAAAAGTCAGAACGGCTATTTCCTAAGACAACGACCTCTTGAGTAACTTCCACAGAGTGAAACATTTGAAGGATGAAAATCTACGATTAGTAACGATAATTTGCAAACGTTATGTTTGTAGCTTGTGACTCACATCCTTGAATGACTCGACTTGCTGTGTTAACTACAATACCTCTCTTGATCGATCGATCTTGAATTCCATTCTTTGTGTCAAAATACTAAAACCACGATTCTTCATTAAACCAAAGATGCTTCATGATACCGATCTTTGAAAACTATAGTCTGTGAACTACGTGACTCGATCACAATAGTAAAACTACCCTGACTTGAACATTATGTTAAACCTCTCTAGGGAACTGCTGCGAAACAGTTAATGCAATTACGTTATCTATGAATATTATTATCAAGAAACTCTGTTTTGACCCTAACAAAGGAATATATGTGCAACGACTAGAGAAGAAATGATGTCACAAGGATCAAGCTAAAATTATTCAGAGCGAAAATCCCCAACCTATACATAATGTTGGAGTAAGAATAGTAAGATTTCTTACTTTATGAATTCGTGAATTGAATCTCATACCGAATATATTTCCTTCTTCACTCGAAATGAAATCAACCATAGTGTTACATCAAACCCATCATTATCAAGAACGTATATTCCAAAATCGATGAAGAAAGTTGAATACGACAAGACGTATATGAAACGCCACTCTAATGTTATCACCTGTGGATACGAATTAATGCAAAGGCTCATTAACGATAAATGAGAGCTACCATGAAGGTGAACGAAGGAATGTTTCAAATACGAGATCGATAATGACGTAATTATGGTTTAACCAAATGAACATGACACGGTCATGATAAAGTGAGATCACTACGAAATGTTAAACGTTGACCCTTAGAAGAATTTCGAGGACGAAATTCCTTTAAGGGGGGGGGGGGGAAATGTAACGCCCCAAAACATACCCTAAAATTTTTAATGAATAAATATTCAATTAGTCAAATTTGTTTCGATTAAAATAAATAGTTATTGGGCTTTGGGCCGAAATTAAATGTGTTTTGATATCCAATATCTTAATCTGGATAAATCTCATAGAGATAAATCCAATATGTTGAGTATTTGTGTGGTCTTGATTGAGAACATGAGTACAGACCCAAATCAAGAATAAATAAAGAAATTAGTTATGTAGTGAACTTTAAAATGATTTACTGAAATAAATCATGATAATAATTAATATGAATTAAATATGAGAACCTTTTTGAATAAAAGTCAACTAAATCAATTTTGACTCTGTCAAAGTCAACCACCCAAAAATATGGTCTGAAAAAGTATACCAAATAAACTTAAAAATTATATCGTTGGATAGAGCTCGACTGTCTGATCGCAACGGTGCAAACACATTTAAATCCGGAGAAAATTGGACCAAAAAGTGTACTCCGACTGGGCCCAAATTAGTCCCAATGAGAGAAGAATCATGAGAAATTCATCAGCATCGCAGCCCTGCGCACTAATCGATCCATCATCACCAGGATCGCCAATTGTCTTCTTCTTTCTTCTCTAGCTATAAATGCTACTCTCCTCTTCCTCATTTCCACACCAAAATCTTTCCTTCTTCTTTCATATGAGAGCTATGAATATGGAGAGTACATAGATGCTGTCAATTTTGTGAAAGGTCACCGGAGATGGGAGTAATCGTTGCCGGAAGTTTCGCCGGAAAATTTCCAAAACCTTCATTTACCTTCGAGGTAAGCCCGTAGATATATCTAATGACTAGAATGTTCATATAGGTCGTTTCTACGTTCAGAAATTGTCATTTGGTTGAGTTTTGTGTTTGACATGCTTGAAGAACTAAGAATCACAAACCATGATTTTGATGTTAAAACTATGAATTAATGATGCCAAAATGATCTATGAACCTTGGAGAACATTTTTATATACTTTAATTGAAGTTTGGTAAGTAAAAGTGACATTTCCGCAAGTTGGCTCGAGGTAGAAGACGATGGATAATCGATTATTCATCGTTCTGCAGATTTTTTGAACAAAGCTGAGCAACAGTCGATTATCAGAATGTGATAATCGACTGTCAGCCCTCTATGAAGTTTGATAATCGATTATCAGAGTGTGATAGTCGATTATCAGAGCATTCTGAACATCAGACAGTAGATTATCAGAAGTGACAGTAGACTGTCTCCCTACACTATTGAAGAAAATGAAGCTTTGTATAATAAAAATGATGTTTTTGGCATATAAAATACTATGTGATGCATGACGGTAAGTTCGGGTGTTAACACTCGAGACTAGGCCGCTGTTTGTTATCAAATGTTATGTTGATTGATGATTATGATGAATGATTATTATGATGATTATGACTTGATGAAACTACTGATTAAAATGATTATTGAAGATTAAATTATGAATTGAAATGAATATGTTGATGATTATGAAATGATTTGAATTCTAAGGATATCTAGAAGAACTCTAAGATATACCTAGGTTGACGTTGGTTTCTAAGACTATCTAGAAGACCTCTAAGATGACTTAGAAATTGGCCTTGCGGGTATAATTATGAATATTCGGTGGCCTGGGTTAAAACGTACGTACGGGATCCATAACCAAACTAGAGGAACTCGTTTGGGGATGCCACCCAACCCGACAGTCAGTATCCTACTGTTCGGTTTTCTAGATTTGTACCTTAAGCAAAGGCTAGTTTAAGAGTTGGTAAATCAATCGGAATATATGTACCTTAAACTAATGACCTAGCTTAAGAGTTGGTTAGAAGTACCTTAAACTCTAATAAGTTTAAGAGTTGGATAGAAGTACCTTAAACTAGAACTAGTTTAAGAGTTGGTAAACATTAAAAAGATTGGCCTTAGACTAAGAATAGTTTAAGGATATTATTGAATGAGGATGTGGAATGTTGAATATGAATATTGAATGACGAATGTTGAATATTGATTATTGTATATTTGAACTGAATATATACTTTGTGCATGATATCAAATGATTTGATTATGAATATGGGTTCAATTTATATGGATGTTCTGTTGAAACACGGGTTTATCACGTTTTCGTACTAAAGCCGCGTTTGTTGTTATGACAGGTTTTGATAATGCCAAACCGCCGTGAACGAGACAAGTCATTGAATATAAAAGGAGAGAACCAAAGATGATAAGAAAGAGAACAAGAGCCAAACGAAGACCAAGAACGAAGACCTTAGTCTTAGCATCGTTGAGTCGGTCTTTATAGTGATCAAGACCGACCCAATCTTTACACCTTGGCTCTTTAGGCTAAAATTCTTTTCAATGCATTTCACACATCATAAAAATGTTTTTCAAAGATGTATAAAACATTAAAAACACTTGGTGTTCGCCCAAACCAAAAACCAAGCCATCCGGCGTTCGGGTTTTAGAAACCGACATTCGGCATTCGGTTTTCGGCGTTGGTTTTTGGGGTGCGAACTAACCAAATGGTTTTCAACTTTTTATGACTGGTTTTTACTTCTGGGCATATTTAAATAGTTTTTCATAAAAAAACACTTCAAAAACCACCTTTCGTTTTTTGTCGTTTGATAAAAACCATGTGAAACGGCATTAACTTAGCTAGCCGTGGTTTTTACTTAAATGAAGTGGTTTTCGAGTCTTTTTGTGTGGGAATTGTTTTTGAATGAATTTAAATGGTTCTCCAATCAAAACATCATGAAAACCACCTTTCGGTTTTGTCTTTTGGTGAAAACCACCCGTGTACGGTGTTGACTTGGTCAACCGTGGTTTTTACCTTAACGACGTGGTTTTCAACTTACAAAGCTTGTTTTGACATCAAAATACATTAAATAAGTGTTTTATATACTTAGTTTTTACTTTGGAGAACTTTGCATATTTCGGTCGGGTTTCAGCGCCGGTCAGCTAGGCCATGGTTCTGGGCTAGCCATCTACCCAGCGATGGTAGATTTCACCCATGCATGGGTAAGTGATCCCGGGATTCCAGAATCATGCCACCCAGCGATGGGAAGATCTTGCCATCGATGGGTAAGCAGTCCCTCAACGAAACTGATTTCCAGAACCATGCCAAACAGCGATGGGAAGTTCTACCCATCGCTGTTAAAGCCTTGGTGCAACATTACCACAAGGCAGAATGCCCTTACCCACCGATGGGAAGCTTTACCCATCGATGGGAACCCAGCGATGGGAAGGCTTAACCATCGATGGTTAGGCATGACCGTTGCGAGTTATTTAAGGCTGATTCTTTCCTTATTTGAAAGTCAACCTCCCACCCAGCGATGGGAAGCATCTACCCATCGATGGGTAGGTAACCGTTGGCTTCAAAACTGAAGGAAAATTGGCTTACCAGCGATGGGTAAGTTTCAAACATCGATAGGAAGCCAATATCCTGCAGATCCCAAATTTATTCAATCCCATAAATCAAGCCAATCACCCCTTTAATGTATTGGTCCGTTGGAGCCTTTTTTGGCACTATAAAAAGGGGTGTTTGGGTCTGCTTTTCTCATCAATTCACTTCACTTTATTCATATTATCATTGCATCCAAACAACATTATTTTCCATAGCTTTCTAGAGCCAATTTGTGAAGTTTGAGTTGTTCTTGAGCGTATATAGTTTACTCAACATCTACTCTTAAAGAGAGTCTTGTTCTTGAGTGTTAGTATTGTAAACACGTTTAGGGAAGCTTTTTTCCCTTGGTTGTACGAAGGAAAGGTATTTTCCTTCGGGTTGAAGTCTTGGAGTGCGGTATCTCCGAGCAAGTGTATTGAGGCTCGTGGGACTCGAGGTCTCAGGTTGTAACGGTTTGTTAAGCACCCGTAAGCTTAACGGAAGTAGTGTAGCTCGAGAGAGTCTCTCGGGAGGCTGGATTAGCCACAAGTTGTGGTGAACCAGGGTAAATCTTGGTGTGCTCCCTTTACTCCTTTTTATTCCGCTCTTTACTTTATCCCTGCGATTTTTATTCCGCGAAAATTTATAAACATTCTCGTACCTCACTATTCACCCCCCTCTAGTGAAGGGCACTTATTCTAACATGTTCGACGCTTTAGATATGCTTACTCAGCTTCACCGCTGAGCGTGTAGTATGTTTTATTTGCTACACGCAGGTTAATAGAAAGAATGATGTGATGTGATTCTGGAGGCAGACGGAGGCGAGATTTTCGGAATGGATGTGATGGTTTTGAATTAAAGAACATAAATAAATTATGTTTGTAATTATGATTTGTTAAGCTTCCGCAATATTGAAAACTCCGCACTGTATATGTTATGAAAAATATTATCGTGATAAATAAAAGTGTTTGAAAAGTTTTAAATTTTACGATTACCAAGTTAATACTTTAGTCCGAAAGGGGCTGCAGACCTGGACGGATTAGGGTGTTACATTATGAGTTTTAGAAAATATTTACTGCCGTAGTATTTTTCTAGAACTGTCTGGGGTGAGCGCGGTTCACCCGGTGTATGTATATCTCTATTGCTTGTGTGGATGTATGATATGCATGGTGGATGATTGTGGCTATAGTTTATTTGATTATAATACGGCCTGCGTGTCGTGCCTTATCTTTTAAACTCTTGTTGTAAATCTATTTCTCTCTCTAACCTCAACTGAGGATTCTTTTCTCACGTGGTGGTTAGAAGACGAAAAGATTGGAAGATCGTTTGAAGAAATCTAAAAGAATGGAGATAGCCCGAAGTCCAAGTGCCCGGAAGCTAGTGGGAGCTATCGTTTTATTTTTCTTTTAGGGGCCACAATCATTACACGTTTATTTACTGCGTTTTGTGAATGCATGTTGAATGTATGTTGAACGCTAGTAATGGACATGTGCGCGGCCATGTTGATAGGTGAGATCGAAATTATAAATCCCTCACGAATATTAAGTCTGTTGCCTTCTGACGCCCGACACCTATCCGGCTAATGTGCACTGTCATGTACTCAGCCTCAGCAGAGCATAGTACGGTGTATGTTAAGCTGGTTACGGGAACCGCCATAGCGTGGTCGCTGTCGCACGTTGGCTTAGACTTAACTGAGTCTTGGTCAAATGGATGGACGACTCAAAGGCAATAAGTTGGGGTCATCAATGACAAGTCGGATGATTTTACTCACTCATCCAGCCAGGAGTTGGATCTTTATGATTTAATTGGAACTCTATTCCTAACCAAATTAGTCTGCATGTAAGACGTGCCTCAGCCAATTACAAGTATGGTGAAAAGGTGTCCTGGTCCGGTTGTAGTAATATTGTTCGCCCAACACCAGACCAAGAGCTGAGAGCCCGGCTCATCAGTTGGAACTATGTTCCTACCTAAATAGTTGTCTTGTGGAGTAACGCCCAAGCGGAACGCAAGATAATGAAATATGGATCTTGGCCCACTAGAGGTTTCGCCGGAAATCTCCGAATCAATATCGAGGGTTATTGATTTGTTAAAAATACTGGGAGATAATTAATTAAAGGCCTAATTAATTATTAAACATGATAGATAACCTAGTTTGCAAAATTTTCTGTAGATGGCAAACAACAACAACCCTTTCAACCTGCGTTACATCATGGAAAACAAGTTATCCGGGACCAACTTTCTTGACTGGGAGATGAACCTCCGAATCGTTCTTAACTGTGAGAGGAAACTCTACATCCTCGAAACGGATCCTCTCAAGACCCCTAATGCCAATGCTCATGCGTCCGAACTCACTTCCTTCAAAAAGTATGAGGACGACGCGCGAGATGTAAAGTGTATCATTATGGCCAGTATGACCGCGGAGCTCCAAAGGCTCCACGCAGACATGGAAGTGCGTCCTATGATACAATGCTTAAGAGACCTTTACCAGGGTCAGCCCCAAAACTCAGGAATTTATGTTATCGTAGTCAATATGTCTGATATCACCTCTTGGGTGATGGATACGTGATGTGGTTCTCACATCTGTACTTCTATGCAAAACTTGCATGAATGTAGACAATTGACGGAGGGAGAGATACAACTAAAAGTCAGCAATGGTGCACTCGTAAATGCATTAGCCTTCGGAACCTATAGTTTATCTCTACCTATTGGTCTTGTATTGCAGTTAAATAATTGTCTGTTTGTACCTAGTATGAGCAGAAACATCATTTCTGTATCCTGCCTTGACAAAGCAGGATTTTCGTTCGTTGTAAAAGACAAAACTCTTTCTGTCTTTAGAAATGAAATATTTTATGCAACTGCAAAAATGACCAACAGTCTCTATGTCCTCGACATGGATACCGCAATATATAACGTAAATGTTAAGAGAAACAAACCTAACAGTTTGAATCTTGCGTACCTTTGGCATTGTCGTTTGGGCCACATTAACGAGAAACGCATATCTAAGTTACATCATTCCGATGTACTTGATTCATTTGACTTCCAGTCATATGATGTATGTAAATCTTGTTTACTTGGTAAAATGACAAAGACTCCATTCACCGGTCACGGTGAAAGGGTGAGTGACTTATTGGGCCTCATACACTCCGATGTGTGTGGTCCAATTAGCACTGTAGCTAGAGGTGGTTATTCTTACTTCGTTACATTTACTGATGACCTTAGTAGATATGGATATGTGTATCTCATGAAACACAAATCGGAATGCTTTGACAAATTCAAAGAATTCAAGAACGAAGTAGAAAAACAATTAGGCAAAAGTATTAAGACCCTCCGCTCGGATCGAGGAGGTGAATACTTAAGCCTGGAGTTCGATGACTATCTGAAAGAGCATGGATCTTATCCCAACTCACTCCTCCGAGGACACCTCAGTTAAATGGAGTGTCTGAGAGGAGAAATCGGACTTTGCTAGACATGGTCTGGAGCATGATTAGTCTGACAACATTGCCAGAATCATTTTGGGGATATGCATTGAAAACAGCAACACACACACTCAACAGAGTTCCATCTAAAGCTGTCGAGAGCACACTATACGAACTATGGCGTGCGAGAAAACCGAGTTTCTCGTAATTTAAGATTTGGGGCTGTGAAGCTTATGTAAAACGTCTCATGACATCTAGTAAGTTGGAGCCTAAATCTGATAAAGTAATTTTTGTGGGATACCCAAGGAAACTAGAGGGTATGAGTTCTGTTGGCCTTGAATGCCTTACCCCGTAACCGTTTTGATGTGCCAAATAAGTCTTCCAAATGCTACTAACATCATTTGCAGAAGAAACCAAACGCCAAACCTCTATTAGCTTGTTTAGCATCACCGAGATATACTCCTATGAGTTTAGAAATTATTATGTAAAGGTAATAATATATATTTTAATGATTTACTTATGCCCTTTCACTCAAAAACTAATTTTAAATGTCAAATATATTCTAAGTTGGGGTCATTTTGAAAACGGAACACGAAAAACGAGTTTTGGAAAATTTACACTGGCCTAACGATACCAGGCTACCGTGTACACGCCACCAGGATACCGCCGGTAGCCAAGTGAACGTACCGTAGCACGTTTCACTTAAGAGGTACACGGTACCCCTACCGTGTAACAGTACCTAGGTATCGGACGGAAGGCTGAGATGGATGGTTACCCCCGTCCTAACCAGGTACCGCCAGAGGCGAACAAACTTTTGGCATACACGGTACCCCCAAACGGTAGGCTATACCATGGGTCACGGTACCTAGTACCGGACGGCACTGACCCTACCGTGAAGGGTACCGGATCCGTTGGCAGCACTGTAGCAAATTGCCAATTTAAATTCAAATCACCCCTAATCACTTCCTAACGCATTTAACGTCAAAAACTCAAATTTTAAATTCAAACTCCTATATAAACCCTTTAAGCCTCATTTTAAAAAGAACAACTTCCCAATTAATTCTAAAGCCTCTTTTCTCTATTCTTGAGTGTTTCTTAAAGCCTTGTTCTTATTTTTCTTACACTTTTGAGTAAAAAGCTTTCATCTTTTTATACACTCACACACAAGGGAATTTGTGCTTCATATATTTTATATCTTGCCTATAGGCTTTTGTTGTTGTTGATTTAATCTTTTGTTCTTCTCCTACCCAACTTACATTTGTTATCATTTTGGTAGAGAAGCAACACCAATCTTTTTATTGATTTGTAAAAGGTGTGGATAGCCTCTAAATCCTCATTGTAAGGTTGAAGATAGCCTTAAAATCTTCGGTTGTAAACGGTTGAGATAGCCGTAGTAAAATCTCATTTGCTTATTGGCAAGGGTTGTTTGCCAAACCTTGTTTGAGTCTTCTTAGTGAAGCCAAACAAGTTAGTGGAGGTTAAATCCTTGAGGAGGAGCCTCGAGGTACTGGAGTAGGGAGTTCCCGAAGCAGTATAAAATCGCCAGTGTTGTATTTTTTTATCCTTTATATCCTTCTTGCTCTTTTTCCGCTACTACTTTGCGCATAAGTTTTTGTTTTCTACGAAAAATTTGCAAACACCCTAATTCACCCCCTCTTAGGGTGTAAACCGACTTTCAATTGGTATCGGAGCAGAAGTTTGATCCTTTCACACTCATCTTCTATTTTATCTTACGACACATGGATTCAATGAACTCCCAAAGCATTACCAAGCCACCATTCTTCAATGGGGATAACTATGGCTATTGGAAAATGCGAATGGAGAATTTTATTCAATCTATTGACTATGATTTATGGATAGTCATGGTCCGTTTGTTCCTATGACAACTGTAGGTGAACACCAAGTTCCTACTCTAATGGACAAACTCACCACCGAAGACAAGAAAAAACTCTCCTTGAATGCCAAAGCACTAAACGTGTTGTTTTGTGCCTTGGGTCAAGATGAGTTCGCTAGGGTGAGTTCTTGCAAATCCGCAAAGAAAGCATGGAAGCTCTTAGAAGCCACCCACGAAGGAGATAAAGACACAAAAGCTACCAAGATAGCTTTAGGAACATCCGAGTATGAAAACTTCGAGATGAAGGCCGGAGAATCCGTTCAAGATATGAACAAACGATTCAACCTCATTGTCAACAATTTGAGTAAGCTAAATAAAGTTTATCCTACTAGTGAGATTAACACCAAGATTATATTCTCTCTTCCTAGAGAGTGGCATAGTCTTGTTGTAAATTTGTTGCCCAAATGTGCGGATGTTGAAACCTCCACCATTTGGAGCAGCTATACTCTCACAAACTTCTTTTGAAGAAAATGAAGGAGGAAGAACAGGTTCCTATCATCAAGAAGACCATGGCACTCAAAATTGATGACTATCCGGAAAGCGAAGGAGAAAGTGATGAGGAGCTTGCCATGTTCAAGAGATACAAGAAGTTTATGAAATGGAACAAGGGCGAATCCTCAAAAAGATTTCCATCAAAGAAAGGTAAACCTAATCAAATAACTTGCTATGAATGTGGAAATGTAGGTCATATCAAACCGGAGTGCCCAAAGCTCAAAAAGATGGAAGAGCTTAAAAAGGGGAAGAAGAAGGCATTAAAAGTCACTTGGGACGATTTAAACTCCGACGAAAGTGATAGTAACCAAAGCCAAGAAGAGAACGCAAATGCTTGCTTCATGGCCTCCAATGATGAAGAAGAGGTTAGTTCTCAAAACTCATTTACCTATTTGAAAGTCAAATTACTTTGATGAGTTAAGGCAAGCGTTTGAGATGAATGCCAAGAGGACCTTTTTCGAACTATTAGGGAGAAAAAGGAACTCAAAGTGGCTCTTGAAACCTCTCGAGATGAAAACAAAAATTTAAAAATTAATCTTGAGAAACTTCAAAATCAAAATGAAGAACTTCAAAAGAAAATTGAAATTTTGATTAAAGAAAAAAGACAAGGCCAAACGAGGGCTTTGGAAATGTTTTACAATAGCTATAACTCAACAAAAGAATGGGATAACCAACCAAAACTAACGAAATAAGGTATTGGCTATGGTGAAACCAGAAATTTGATGAGTATGGCTAAAAATCATTTTAATACCTCAAAAATTAACCATCAAACCAAGCCTCCACTTCTAAATCAAAAGTTAAGGGCTTGCACTATTGCATGCAAGCTAACCATATTGTGAGAAAATTGTTAGAATAAAAGACCAACGCTAGAGGGGGGTGAATAGCGTTTGTCGGAGAAATCGCAGGAATTGAAAATTTAAAAGAGAATAAAGAGAAGATTAAGAGGCACACCGAATTTTACCCTGGTTTCACCACAACTTGTGGCTAATCCAGCCTCCCGAGAGACTCTCTCTCGAGCTACACTACTAACTCGTTAAGCTTACGGGTGCTTAACAAACCGTTACAACTTGAGAGTTCGA